>JAJPUD010033948.1:0-11096 GCA_023553655.1 Myrmecobius fasciatus
GTAGTCTAAAAAGGAAGCATTCACTATTTCTGCCTTTTTGCATTTGATTGTGAGATTTTCATACCCTCATACATGGTGAAATTTTACATATGTGCCATGTACTGCAAAAAAAAGGTGTATTTCTTTCTGTCCTTGTTCAATTTTCTCCAGAGGTCTATCATAATTAGGTTTCCTAAATTTCTATTTTCCTGCCTAGTTTCTTTACTGTTTATAACGTGGTTAGATTTGTCTGATTCGGAGAAAGGAAACATGAATTCCCCAATTAATATAATTTTTCTGTCTTTTTTCTTTCTAGAACTGGTTTTAAATTGTCTATAGGAATTTGGCTGCTCTACCACTTGGGGCATATACATTTAGTAATATTACTAATTCGTTGTTTGTGGTACCTTTTATCTAAATGTAATTGCCTTCTTTATCTCTTTTAAAAAGATCAATTTTTATTTTTGTTTTATCTGAGATAAAAATCGCTAACCCTAATATTTATTTACTTCAGCAGAAGCATAATAAATTCTGTTCCAGCCTGTTACTTCTACTTTGTATTTGTCTTTCTGTGTCAAATGTGTTTCTTGCAAACCATGTATTTTAGGACTTTCTTTTTATAGGTGTTTTTTTTTTTAATTCTTAAAACATATGCATGGATAATATTGAACATTCACACTTTCATAACTTTGTGTTCCAAATGTGTTCCTTCCCCTCCCCCCCCCTTTCATCGCTTAGATGGCAAGTAGTTCAATTCTTCTATACGTATATCTTTAATTGTGGTGTTGCATAATAAATATCAGATCAAAAAGTAAAAAATGAGAAAAAAATAAAATTCAGGCAAACAATAACAAAAAAAGTGAAAATACTGTGTCGGGGTCCATAATCAGTTGCCACAGTACTCTCTCTAGCTGCAAATGGCTCTCTCCATCATAAGATCCTTTAAACTGGTCTGAAACAACTCATTATTGAGAAAAGCCATGTCCATCAGTATTGATCATCAAATAATCTTGTTGCCATGTACAATGACTTCCGCTTCTGCTGAAATCACTTAGCATCAGTTCTTATAAGTCTCTCCAGGCCTCTGTGAAATCATCCTGCTAATCATTTCTTATAAAACTAAAACATTCCACAACATTCATATACCATAACTTATTGAGCCATTCTCCAATTGATTGGCATCCACTCAGTTTCCAGTTTCTCAGAACTACAAAAAGGGCTGCGACAAACATCTTTGCACATGTGGGGCCCTTTCCCTCCTTTAAGATCTCTTTGGGATACAAATCCGGTGCAAACACTGCTGGATCAAAGGTTATGCTTAGCATGATAAGCCTTTGGTCTGAGTTCCAAATTGTTCCCCAGCATGGTTGAATCAGTTCACAACTCCACCAACAATGTATTAGTATCCCAGCTTTCCCACATCCCCTTCAACATTCATCATTATTTTTTTCCTGTCACCATAGCCAACCTAACAGGTATATAGTTGTTGGAGGACCCTAAAAGAAATGGGGATATGTTAGGGCCAAAGATTTTGGGGAAGAAGCTTGTCCTTGAATTGAGGATCAAAGGGTGTTGTTTGATTTCCTTGAGACCCTGAGGGGTGCTGGGGATTGCTATTAATGATTTCATTATTGCTGATGATGGGTGTGGGCATATGGACAAAGCTTGACCTCAGAGTGGGGGAAGGAAAGGAGGAGGGGTCAGGAGATGAGGAGAGGCAAGGCCAGGAGGAGGGACTAGGCTAAAGGCAAGGCCTAGGAGGTGAGGTTAGGAGAGGAGAGAAGATATAAGCCTTGGTGATAACGGAAAAGGGAGGCTAGGTGCAGCAAAACATCATGGAGGCAATGGGGGCTGAATAAAAAACCACCATGATTTACATTCCTCTGGCTTGACTCTTCTTGTGACCAACTCTGATTGGCCGAAAGCACATCCAAGCTCCAGAGGTGAGATAAGTCCTGTTACCCACAAATTAGATAGAAATTAACATATAGTGGTATTTCAGCATTGTCTTAATTTGCATTTCTCTGATCAATAATGATTTAGAGCAGCTTTTCATATGATTACAAATGGTTTCAATTTCTTCATCTGAAAATTGTCTGTTCATATCCTCTGATCATTTTCCAATTGCAGAATGGCTTCAATTATAAATTTGAGTCAATTCACTATATACTTTAGAAATGATACTTTTATTAAAAACCTTGAATGTAAATATTTCCCCCTGTATATTGCTTCCCTTCTAACCTTGTCTGCATTGGTTTTGTTTGTACAAAAAACTTTTCAACTTAATATAATCGAAATTATCTACTTTGTGTTCACTAATGTACTCTAGTTCTTCTTTGGTCACAAATTCCTTCCTTCTCCATAGATCTGAAAAGTAAACCATCATTTGTTCTTCTAATTTGCTTCTAATAGCACTCTTTATGTGTAAATGATGAACCCATTTCAACAAAGTGATAATTTGGCCACTCTTATTCCTCTCATCTCTGTTTTTTCTTATTGTCAAAGCTAACCATGCAATATTCGATAGTGATGCTGATAGTGGGCAACCTGATTTCACCCTGATCTTATTGGGAATGTTTCTTGTTTATCCTCATTACATATGATTCTTGCTGATGTCTTTAAATATATGCTAATGACTATTTTAAGCAAAACTCCATTTATTTCTATACTCTCAAGTATTTTGACTAGGAATGGGTGTTGGATTTTGTCAAATGGTTTTTCTACTTCTATTGAGATAATCAAATGATTTTTGTTAGTTTGATTATTGATGTATTCAGTTATGCTAATAGTTTTCCTAATATTGAACAAGCCCTGCATTCCTGTTATAAATCCATAGTGTTATTATATTAGGGATAACTTGCTGTAATCTCATAGCTAATATTTTATTGAAGATTTTTGCATCAACATTCATAAGTGAAATTGGTCTATAATTTTCTTTCTCTGTTTTGACCCTATCATTTAGGTATCAGTACCATGCCTATGCCATAAAAAAATCTATAGGACTCTTTCTTTCCCTATTTTTCCAAATACGTTGGATAATATTGGAATTCATTGTTCTTTAAATGTTTCTTAGAATTCACATAGGAAATCCATCTGGACCTGGAGATTTTTTTCTTAGGGACTTGATTAATGTCTTGTTCAATATCCTTTTCTAAGATGGTACTTTTTAAAGTAATTTATTTCCTCCTCCATTAAACTGGGCAATCTACACTTGTGTAAAATTCAGTTAGATTATCATAGTTATTGGCATAGAGTAAGGCAAAATAGATCATAATTATTGCTCTACTTTCCTCCTTACTGGTGGAGTTCACTTTTTTCACTTTTTGATACTAACAATTTGATTTTCTTGTTTCATTTTTCTAATCTAGTTAACTAAAGGTTTCTCTATTTTGTTGGAGTATTTTTATAAAACCAGCCCTTGGTTTTATTATTTAATTAAATATTTATTTTTACATTCAGTTTCATTAATCTCCCCTTTTATTTTCAGAATTTCAAATTTGGATTTACTTGAGGGTTTTTAATTTGTTCTTTTTATATGTGTTAGTTGCATGTACAAATTTTTTGATCTTCTCTTTCTCTATTTTATGCCAGTAAGCATCTAGAGATATAAAATTTCCTTTTATAGCCAGTTAGCTGCATTCTACAAATTTTGGTATGTTGTTTCATTAGTGTCATTTTCTTGTATGAAATTATCAATTGTGTCTATGATCAGATTATTTAGTTTCAATTTAATTTTTGTTTTTCCCCCTTTTCTTTTATTATATGTAATTTTATTACATTGTGATCTGAAAATAATGCATTTACTATTTCTGCCTTTCTGTATTTGATTTTTAATTTTTAATGCCCTAATATGTGATCAGTTTTTGGGTAAGTTCCATCTACTGCTGAGAGAAAAGTAAACTCCTTTCTGTCTCCATTCAATTTTCTCCAAAGTTCTATCATACCTAACTTTTCTAAAATTCTATTTAGCTCTTTAAATTATTTTTTTATTTATTTTGTCATTCAATTTATCTAGTTCTGATAGAGCAAGGTTGAAATCTCCCACTAGAATAATTTTGCTGACTATTTCTTCTTGAAGCTTTCTAAATTTCTCCTTTAGGATGAATGGATGCTAAACCATTTGGTGGGTATATGTTTAGAACTGATATTATTTCATTTATTTAATGTACACTTTAGCAAAATATAGTTCCCTTCCGTATCTTTTTTGTTGTATATATATATTTGATTTTGCTTGATCTGAGATTAGGATTGCTGTCCCTGTTTTTTTGCATTTCAGCTGAAGCATAATAGATACTGCTCTAGCCTTTTACTTTTACTCCATATGCATCACTCTTCTTTAAATAGTTTTTTGGTAAACAACATATTGTAGGATTCTGGCTTTTAATCCAGTTTGTGACTGAATTCTATTTTATGAGAGTTCATCCCATTCATATTCACAGTTAAGATCACTAATTCTGTATTTCTCACCATCTTATTCCCAAAATTATACTTTTCTCTTCCCTTTCCCCCTTTCCCTCCTCCCCAGTATTTTGCCTCTGACCACCATCTCCCTCAAACAGCCCTTCCCCTTGAGAACTACTCCTCCTTTCTTACAGATTTCCCCTACTACTTTTGTTTTCCCTTCTATTAGCCTTCCCCTTCTTTTCCCCTTTCCCCTACCACTTTCCTAATAGGTGAGCCAAGCTTCTCTGCGAAACCAAATATGTCTGATATTCTCTCTTTGAGCCAAATCTGATGAGAGTAAGATTCATACACTGCTCACCCCCTCCCTTCTTTCTCTCATTTGTAATAGGTCTTCTTTGCTTCTTCATGAGATGTAATTTCCTTTATCTCCTTTTTCCTCTTCATCCAGTACAATTCCCTTTCATCTCTACTTTCTTTTTTATATTATCACAATAAAACTAAATTATACCTACACCTTTTAAGTATACCAATAACAGAGATGCAGTTCTCAAGATAACTTTCCTTTTTTCCCTTTTTATGCTTCTCTTGAGCTCTAAATTTGGAGATTAACTTTTCTGTTCAGCTCTGGTCTTTTCATCAGAAAATTTTACATTGACCTGTATCATTCAATGTCCATCTTTTTCCCTGAAAAATAGTGCTCAGTTTTGCTGGATACTTGATTCTTGGCCACAATCCAAGTGTCTTTGCCTTTCAGAATATCAGATTCCAAGCCCTTCAATCCTTTAAAGCGGAAAATGCTCTGTCCTCAGTAACCGTCATTGTGGCACCTTGATTTTTGAATTGTTTCTTTCTGGCTGCTTGTAATACTTTCTCCTTGATTCAAGAGTTCTGAAATTTAGCTGTGATGTTCCTTGGAGTTTTCAATGGCTATTTTGCCCTCTGGTTCTAGGACATCAGGGTTATTTTCTTTGATGGTTTCTTGAAACATAATGTGTTGCCTTTTTTTTTTTTCATCATAATTTTCAGGAATTCCAATAATTCTTAGTCCTTGATTCTTTTTCCAGGTCAGTTATTTTTCCAATGAAGTATTTTACATTTTCTTCTATTTATTCATTTTTGTTTGCTGACTGCTTGATATTTCATTGAGTCATTCATTTTCATTAGTAAATTCTATTAGTGAATTATTTTCCTCAGTTACCTTTTTATCTCCTTGTGAATTTGGCCAATTTAATTTTAAAATGAGTGGTTTTCTTCAATTGATTGTTTTCCTATTTCACAACTTCTACTTTTAAAGAAGTTGTTTTCTTGTTATTTTGTCAAATCTATTTTGTAAAGATTTATATGTATTTTCCATTTCACAAAATCTATTTTGTTCAGAGTTTTCTTCAGATAATTTCTGTATCCTTTTTCAAATCTCGCCAGCATTGTTCTCATTTTTTTTTGCCTTTTTCTTCTATCTTTCTTTTAAGGTCCTTTTTGCATTCTTCCAAGAGAGCTTTGTGAGATGGAAACCAACTCATATCATATTTTGGGCTTTTATCTGGTGATAATTTGCCTTTAATTTTTTCAGGGTTTGAGGTATTTTCTTCTCTTTCTCCATAAAAACTATCTGTGATCAAAGTTACTTTTGCTTTTTTGCTCAGTTTTTAAAAGATTGAGATCTGCTCTTAAGGCAAAGGGGAGATTATCCCAAGCTTCCTTTACCAGTGACAATGGCTGACAATAGCTGCTCTTGGTCAGTGCTGCTGACTTCTGGAGCTGGGTGGGCATGGACAAATCCCTACATTATTCTGGAGCTCAGAAGTTTACTATTTGCCTTTTCTATTTGTGTTTGATGTCTCATAGCTAATCTATTGGTTCACTGGTTTATAACCAGGACAGAGTAGCCAATGCTGCTATATTTTGGCTAAGAGCCTACTGGCTGGGGAACCACTTGTAGGTTCTCCAATGCACAGATGCTACAATGCCCAGGGTCAGGTCTCTGCACTGCACCTGCATTTGGCTGCCTTTCCCCTATCCCTTGCATGATTGAAATAGACCTTTTCTGAAATTCTTCAAAAATATCTGCTGTTGTAAATTTGTTACACTCCAAATATTTGTGGATTCTGTCACTTAAATACCAGTTTAGAGATTTGATTTGTTGTTAATCTGAGGAATATCAAGAAGGGCTCAGATAAAGACTTTTCTCCTCTCCACCATCGTGACTTGTACCTCACCCCAAGACTCTGTTTTTTAATTCACTCTGCTATTCACGTCTCTTTTATGGAGAGTTAAATCCATTCAGATTTATAATTATGATTACCAGCTCTGTATTTCACTTCATTCTACTTTCTTGCCTGTTCATACTTTTGTTTTCTCTTTCTACCCTGTCATTAATGGTGTTATTTTTAAGCCCATCCCACCTCTAACTTGTCTTTTATCACCTCTTCTTCCCTTCTCTTATCTTTTTTTCTTAGTTTATCTGCCCTCTCTTCTATCGTGCCCTTCCCTTTTCTTTTTTCTTTCTCCTCTCACTTCTTTATAGTGTTTGATAAATTTTTATACTTTAAGTTTCAGAAAATGCTCATTCATCTTCTGTCTTTCCCCCATTTATAATAGGTCTTTTGCACCAGTTCATGTGATCTAATTTGTCCAGGTTACCTCCCCTTTCCTCCTTTTCCAGTACAGACTTTTTCTCACCCTTAATGTATTTTTCTTTGACATTATCACATCAGAGTTCCTTCACAACCACAACCTCCATGGATGTGATACTCCCCTCTGTCTGCCCTAGTAACAACTATAGTTCTCAAGAATTACAGATATTATATTCCCATGTAAGGATGCAAACAGTTTAACCTCCTGGATTAAAGGGGGCATTTTTCCAAGCTTCCTGTGAAGTGTTGATCTTCACTGCATTTAAATTCTTGATATATTAAACAAGAAGCCAAAAGCAAGAATAATTGAATCACAAAGTGTATTAGAAGACAAAAACTGAAAAAAATCAAAACATAAATTTACCTATAAACCTGGTCATATGAGCAATCCAAATAACATCTATGGAAAAATGAATATACACACATTTTTACATATGTAGTTTCATTATGAAAATTTCACTGTCCAATGTTAAAGGCAACACTTGAGTTTGTAATTCAAGTGAAGATATCTATGAAAATTCTTAAAAATTTCTAAACTATATATCATATATATGTCATTTGAACCTGTCATCATACTTTATGATTTTGCTCCTCTAAAGATGCTAAAGAAACATTAAGATCTTTTAGCTGTCAATAGCCTTTAGTATGGGAACTATTTGGTTAGCTACCAAAGTGGCACGTCACTCTTTCAATAGAAAAAAGGTACAATTTCATTCTGGATTCTAAAAAAAATCACATCTCACTTCTACAGCATTTGATGGATTTTATGCCCTTGAAGCATAGGTGACAGTAGAGAGCAATGTAGGAAGGAATTAGAGCATCTTTCTACTCTCTTGAAATACATATATGTCATTAGTGAACAAGGCAGCCTTTATCAAAGTCAAGTTTTAATCCCTATTGACATTTTTTTTTCAGGAAGACCTCTTAAGCAATAATGTTTTCCTCCATTCAGAACCTCTTTCTATAACAACAACAAAGCCTTTAGTCATATAGTCCTAGGAAAAGTCACCTTCTCAGTTTCATAAACTTCTGGGTTCTGGCCTCTGTTATGTCAACCCTGTGAATAGTTTCTTTCATTGCTTTCTCTAATCTTTCCCCTTCATTTTACTTTGGTCCTTGCCTCTTTAAATTTTAGTATGCTTTAATGCTTTGAACCCTCAGAAGAATGATGTAAAGAAAAAAAATATATATATAGGTGTTCTTTTCTAAAATATATGGAGAATTGACTCAAAGTTATAAGAATCCAAGCAATTCTCCAATTGATAAATAGTTAAAGGATATGAACAGACAATTTTCGGATGAATAAATTAAAACTATTTCCAATCATATGAAAAGATGTTCTAAATTACTATTAATCCAAGAAATGCAAATACAGACAACTCTGAGATACCACTACACATCTTTTAGATTGGCTAAGATGACAGGAAAAGACAAACACAAATGTTGGAGGGGATGTGGGAAAACTGGGACACTGATACATTGTTGGTTGAGTTCTGAACAGATACAGCCATTCTGTAGAGCAGTTTGGAACTATGTTCAAAAAGTTATCAAACTGTGCATACTCTTTGACCCAGCAATGTTTCTCTTGAGCCTATATCCCAAAGAGATCTTAAAGGAAGGAAAAGGACCCACATGTGCAAAAAAGTTTGTAGCAGCCCTTTTCATAGTGGCAAGAAATTGGAAACAGAATGGATGCTCATCAATTGGAGAATGGCTGAATAAGTTATGGTATATGAATGTTATGAAATATTATTGTTTTATAAGAAATGATCAGGAAGATGCTTTTAGAGAGGCCTAGAGACTTACATGGACTGATGCTAAGTGAAATGAGCAGAACCAGGAGATCATTGTATATGACAACATCAATATTACAGAGTGATCAATTCTTATCAATGTGACTTTTTTCAACAATGAGATAATTGATGCCAGTTACAATGATCTTGTGATGAAAAGAGTCATCTACACCCAGAGAGAGGACTGTAGGAATTGAATGTGGATCTCAACATAACATTCTCACTCCTTTTGTTGTTCACTTACATTTTGTTTTCTTACTCTTTTACTTTTTTAAATCTGATTTCTCTTGTGCACCCAGAGAATTGTATAAATATGTTTATACATATTGGATTTAACATATTTTCACATGTTTAACATATATTGAATTGCTTGTCATCTAGCAATTCTAGAGGGTATGGGGTGAAGAAGGAGAAAATCTGAAACATAAGGCTATGCAAGACTCAATATTGTCAAATTATCCATGCATATGTTTTGAAAATGAAAAGATTTATTTAAAAAATAAATATATAAGTTTGTAAATAGAACATAAATAATTAATATAGTTTCCCTATTGTCATTGAAGAAAATCTTTGTTTCTAAATTTCACAGTACTGACTTTAAAAATCCTAAAAAAAAATAACAAAAGCTAAAACAAAACAAAATAGTCATATTTAAAGAAAGCTGGGGGGACGGAAACATATATAAAAGTATGAATGTATATATGTAAATAAACACACACATGCATATACACACATGTATGCACACATACATCACACAAACAAAAATGTATGTGGTCATATGTGAGTTCATGCATGCATGCATTCCTAGAATTGGCTAACAATAGGGAATATCTTTCCCTCCACCAAGGTAGTCATTTTTTTACCTAAGGCAATTGGGGTAAAGTGGCTTGCCTAGGGTCACACAGCTAGGAAGTATTAAGTGTCTGAGGCCAAATTTGATTAGTCTCATATTTAAGAGGCTCCTTGGAAGTACTCATTATAGACTTAAAAGGCAAGTAAGAGAGCAATAAAAATGTGAAAAGAAATGAGAGATATGCATGGAAAAAATAATGAAAAAATGGAAGAAATTATGAAATGACTCATTGAAGAAAACATCTGACCTGGAAAATAGGCCAGAAAAATAAAATTTAAAAATTATTGACCTACTTAAAAGCCATGATCAAAAAAGAGCCTTGATGGAATTGCTCAAGAGATCATTAAGGAAAACTGCCCCAATATTTTAGAAACAGAGGGATTGAGAGAATCCTTCCATCACCTTCAGAAAGACATCCCATATGAAAAAAACCCCAGAAATACAGAAATACAATATCAAGGAAAAAAATACCGCAAGTTGCTAGAAAAAAAATCAAATATCAAGGAGCAACAGTCAGGATTACCCAGGATCTGTCAGCTTCTAAAATAAAGGATTAGAATGCCAAGAATACAGTATTCCAGAATGCAATGGTTCCTAAGGTTACAACCAACAATTGACTACCTGGTGAAACTCAGCATCATCTTACAGGGAAGCAATGGATCTCTAATGAAACAAGAGACTTTCAATCATTTCTATTGAAAAAAAAACAGAATTAAACAGAAAATTTAATCTATAAACACAGGACTCAAGAGAAGCATAAAAAGATAAATTGGAGAAAAATACATTTTATTTGAAGGCTAAAGTGCTCAGACCCTTAGATGAAAAAATATCTGTAATTCTTGAAAACTATATCTGTAGACTTTTTTTGCTAGGGTAGACATTGAGAGGCATCACATGGATGGAGGTTGTGGTTGTTAATGGACTCTTATGTGATGATACCAAAAAAATGCATAAAAGGGTGGGAAAAGGTCTGTAAAGGGGTAAAATAATAGGACAAATTTGAACACATAAATAAGTACAAAAGACCTTTTTCACTTGAGGAAAGAAGGGAGGGGGATGAACTTAGTCTGAAGCTTGATCTCATCAATTTTGACTCTAAGAGGGAATAACTTAATTGTTCATATGAATCTATGAAGAAGTAGTAGAAGAAAGTAGAAAGAAAAGGTTGAAGCAGGATAGAAGGCAAAAACCCTAGGGAAAAAGGTAAGAGAATAGGAGAAGGGGTGATAAAAGATAAGGTTGGGGTGGTTTAAATAAAGCATGAGGTGTGATAGAGAAAAGGTGTAGTGGGTAGGATGGGGAAAATGCTACTAAGAACAGGATGGAAAGAGAGAATAAAATACATATAGGAGAAAAAGTAGAATGGAGAGAAATAGGGAGCTGGTAATCATAACTGTTAATGTGAAGGGAATGAACTCTACCATAAATCAGAAG
>JAJPUD010033950.1:0-11095 GCA_023553655.1 Myrmecobius fasciatus
TCCTGCCTTCCTTCCTTCCTTCCTTCCCTCCTTCCTTCCTTCCTTCCTTCCTTCCTTCCTTCCTTCCTTCCTTCCTTCCTTCCTTCCTTAATACTTACATTCTTATTGTACTTGAAGACTTATGAAAAACTTTTTGTCATATCAATCTCTTGAATTAGATGGTATAAGTATTATCACCCACATCTTCTAAATGAAAGAAATGAAGATCAGAATGAATTTATCCAAAGTCACAGAAATAGTTAATTTCCATTAATTTCCATGTCTCTTTTTTAAATTGTAAAACTCTCCGAATTCCATTGAAAAAGCCAACCTCTACAAATGGAAGTAATATGCTCACCCAATCTTTCCCACACCAATGAAATAACATGTCTAATTTCTATTTATCTTTATCCATATAGTACCTCTTCATGAGTAGACAATACATTAATGCCTACCAGCTTACTGGGGATGTTAGTAGAAAATATTGACAGTCCTTGCTCTCAGAATACACTTTAATTAGGGCAAACAACACATAAAACAAAATTTAGCAGAAATGGAGAGACCTGGAATTCCTAGAGTTCAGTGGTGGGGCAAACAAACCTGCCTGGAGTTCAATAGATTATATAAGTAATGCATCGAAGCACTTACAGGCTTATGTAAAGACTGGAGAAGCTTAGAAGAGAGAGTAAGGGTACAGTCTAAGACCTAGTAGTCCTCCATCCTCCATCTCATTAGAATTCTGATTCCCATTTTATGCATGCTCTGTGAGTAGTTTATCAGTGAGTGAAGGGGGAAGGTACCCCTCTTAATGGTAAGTCTTTCTGCCTCCAAAGTCCCAGATGAGTCATAAAAATGACCCCAGAGCAAAGGAAAGAGGAAAAAGAGGACTACTAAGAATAATATGGTACCTCATTTGTGGTACCTTCCAGCTGTACCTGGAAATTACAAGTCTTTTTAAGAGTATGTTCTTATACCTTTTGAAAGAAATAAATTAATACTTCTTCACCAATACTGTTGTAGCTGTGATAAAATTCAACATCTCAGCAAATACTTGTCAGATAGGCTAATCAGTCAAGCTCAAAACATGAAACACTATCATGGACCATTATTTCAGCGATTAGAACTGACCCATCACTCATTCTTGGTTCACTTCTACATGCCTAATAAGACTATGGAGGTCTCCTTAGAGATACCTAGACTCTGAGCCTAAAATGCATACAAGTACACACACAGGCAGACACACCATTTTTTTCCCATGACTAGAAGACAAGAGACAAAAGCCAAAAGGAACGATTCAACTCACACAAGAATTGACAATATTCTAAGACATTGATACCACTGTTCCCAAGTGTTATGATCCAGAGAAATGATCAGTTTATGGTTTAAGATAATTGCATTTAATATTGTTTCTATGTTTTCTGTCTCAGCAGAACCACATTTTTATATGTGGTCAAGGTAACCAATCACCAATCTTAGCAAGATGCTAATATCTTCTTCTATCTGTTTAGATCAAATCTGTACCTTGAAGTTACATTTGAGGACAGCTTGCCTCCAGGGGAAAGAAGTTAAAATTACTGTAGACAAATTAAATGACTTGGGGGTCTTTTGTCAAGACAAACCCAAGAATTATATGAACACAGTTATAAAACACTTCTCATGTAAATAGTCAGATCTAAACAAATGAGAACATATCAATTACTCATGGATAGGCTGAGCTATATAACAAAAATGACAATAATGTCTAAATTGATCTACTTTTTCAGTGCCATACCAATCAAACCAAATCATACCAAGCAACTTTTTTAAAGAAATAAAAAAAAAACAACAAATTTCATCTGGAATAACAAAATCAAGAATATCAAGGAAATTAATGAAAAAAATATATAAAGGAGTGTGGCTTAGGAGTACCAAACCTAAAATTATATTATAAAGTAGCAGTCATCAAAATCATTTGGTACCGGCTAAGAAATAAAGTGGTGGATCAATGGAATAGATTAGATACAAATGAAACAATAACCAAGACCTATAATAATCTAGCATTTGATAAACCCCAAAACTTCAGCTTCTGCAATAAACTGTAAAATAATATGTCAGAAACTCAGCAAAGACCTACATCTCATACCCCATTGACCCAAAACAAGGTCAAAATAGGTTTTGGGCATAATTTGGGCATAAAGGATGATACCATAAGCAAATTAGGAGATCAAGGGATAATTTACTTAATCAGATCTTTGGAGAAGGGAGAAATTTATGACCAAAAATGTAAAAAAGAAAACATTATGAAAGACAAAATGGAAAACATTGATTACATTAAATTAAAAAGATTTTGCACAAACAAAACCAACAGAAAGAAGATTAAAAGTAAAGTATAAAGTTGAGAAAAAATCTTTACAACCATTTCTAAAATATATTTTAAAACTGTGCCAAATTTATGACTACAAGTTATTTCTCAATTGATAAATGATCAAAGGATATGAAAAATTTTCAGGTGAAGAAATTAAAGCCATCCATAATTATATGAAAAAAGTGCTCTAGACCATTGTTGATTAGAGAAATCCAAATTAAAACAACTCTGAGATACCACCTCATACCTCTCAGATTGACTAAGATGATATGAAAAAAATAATAATAAATGTTGGAGGTGATGATGGAAAACTGGGACTCTAATGCATTGTTGGTGATCCAACCTTTCTGGAGAGCAGTTTGGAACTATGCCCAAAGGACTATAAAACTGTGCATATCCTTTGACCCAGCAGTGCCATTATTAGGTCTTTATTCCATGAAAATCTTAAAGAAAGGAAAAGGTCCCCCATGTGTAAAAATGTTTCTAGAAGCTCTTTTTATGGTAGGAAGAATTGGAAAATGAGTAGATGCCCATCAATATGGAGTGACTAAATAAGTTGTGATATATGAAGATAATGGAATATCTTAGTTCTATAAAAATGATGAAGAAGCTGATTTTAGAAAGGTGTAGAAAGATTTACATGAACTGGTGCTGAGTGAAACAAGAAGAACCAGGAATAATTTGTACACAATAACAGCAAGAATGTGCAATAATTAACTATAAAGGACGTGGTTCTTCTCAGTGGTCCAGTGATCTAAAGCAATCAAAAAAGAGTTTGGACAGAAAATGTCATCTGCATCCAGAAAAAGAACTAAGAACTTGAATGTAAATCAACACGTGGCATGTTCGTTTCTTTTTTCTGCTTTTAAAAAAATCTCTTCCATGGTTTTTCCCTTTTGCTCTGATTTTTCTGTCCCAACATAATTCATAAAGTAATGTGTATTTTTAAAAACTGTGAAAAAAAGAGAAAAGGAGAAAGAAGATACCCATTAGGCACATAGTGGAAATAGTAGCAATATTCCAAGAGTCAAAAGTATAACCAGGATGGGAGTGAATTTATCGTTTACAGCAAAGCATAAAAAAGAAGAGCAAAGGGGCAGCTAGGTGGCACAGTGGATAGAGCACCAGCCCTGAAGTCAGGAGGACCTGAGTTCAAATCTGGTCTCAGACACTTCCTAGCTGTGTGACCCTGGGCAAGTCACTTAACCCCAATTGCCTCATCAAAAAAAGAAAAAAAAAGAAAAAGAAGAGAAAAATAGTTCAGCAAAACCAACTGACAAACATATTCAGAAAATCTGATATTTTATTCCATTACCCTAAGGCACCTCCCATACATTTTGTGTATAATAGAAAATGAAAACTAGAAAGTTGATGGAGTATTACCCCTAATAGAAGGTTATTACTTAAGACCATAAAACATGAAACACTTGGGACTACTGATCAGCCATTTCACTTTCATCTTTGATTGGTATGGTCTGAAGATGTCACTCAAGATAAGGAATAAGCTGCCATTATCTCCTCTGTACTCTTTTTGTTTATACCCATCAAGAATCCTTGAAGACAAGATGACTATATAAATGACTCTTTTTGTATTTGGAACTTACTCCAGACTTTCTCTATCTTCTCTAGAAACCTCTTCATTTTGGAAGTTCTCTCCAGTTCTGGAATTCATACCCTCTTAATATTTTCAACGGTTCTCTTCATTTCTACCTTATTTTACTAACATTTTCCCAATTATATGTAAAGATAATTTTTAGCATTTGTTAAAAATTGTTTTGAGTTCCAACTTTTTCTCTCTCCATCCCCTCTCCATATGTTTTTTTTTAATTAATTAGGCAATTGGGGTTAAGTGACTTGCCTAGAATCACACAGCTAATGTCATGTGTCTAAGGTCAGATTAAAACTCATGTTCTCCTGACTTCAGGGTCAATGCTCTATCCATTGCCCTTCACCTCTCCCCCTAAAATTGCAAGGAGTTTGATATATGCATCTGTAATCATGTGAGAAATAGTTCCATATTGGTCATGTTGTGAGAGGGGAAACAGAAAAAAGGGGCAAAACTTGGGGAAAAAAGTGAAGAATAGTTTACTTTAATCTGAAGAAAAGAAAAAAGAAGAAAAAAATAAACCTGTCTCTTTAGTATTTTGATCGGTGGGGGTGTGGATACAAGTAGGGAACATGGTGTAAACTATCAGGCTCACTATAATAGTTTTGTTGACCTGCTTTTTTCCTCTCTTTTTCATTCTTTGTTACAAGGGATGGCTTTTTTCTTATGAGAAGAAAGAGGGATAAATTCAAGAATGAAGAAATTATAGAAACTAACAAAATTGATAAAATTAAAAAGGAAAGGGAAAGTACCAGCTTTGGAGTAAGAGGGCAGGAGTTTCAGCCCATCATTTGGTAGTTGTTATGTGTGTGATGTTAGGTAAACCATTAAACTTCCCTAAGGGTACTTCAGTCTCTTCAAGTATAAAATGTAGGGTTTGAGTTAGGCTGGACTACCAATTTATCTCCACAGAAACTTTCTAACACCCCTCTTCTGATTTACTAATTCCTCTCAGAAGCTCCAATTTAAGGATGCCAAAGCCAAAAATATCTTCATCATTCTCCAGTCTATATTACTGGCTCCTTAACAAAACTTCTCTACTTTGCCTTTATTAGGTAATATATTTTCCATCTTTCTGTCCATCACCCACTATACCCTTTCAACTCTCTTGAGTTGAGTTATCTTCCTCCACTAGAGTGTAAACTTCTTGTGGCAAGGTAATGTCTTTGTCCTTGAATTTGTATTTCTTCTGATTAGCATAGTGCCTCACATATTGTATATGTTCCATATATGTTTCTTTTCAAAATAGCTTTTATTTTCAAAATACATGCAAAAATAGTTTTCAACACTCACTCTTGAAAAATTTTCGGTTCCAAATTTTTCTTTTCTCTTTCCCCATCCCTTTCCCTGTACAGCAAATAGTTCCATATATGTTAAACGTTTTTAATTCTTCCATGCATATTGTCACATTTATCATGCTGTACAAGATAAATCATATCAAAAAGGGAAAAAATGAGAAAAAAAAACAAAAGCAAGCAAGCAACAACATAAAAGGTGAAAAAATTATGTTGTGATACATATTCAGTCCCCATACTTCTCTTTCTGGATGCAGATGGTCTTTCCATTACACATCTACTGGAATTGATCACCTCATTGTTGAAAAGAGCCATATCCATCAGAATTGATCATTGTATAATCTTATTGTTGCTATGTACAATGTTCTCTTGGTTCTACTCACTTTGTTTAGGATCAGTTTGTTTAGCAGCTAGGCCTCTCTGAAATCATCCTGTCAGTTTTTTCTTAAAGAGCAATAATATTCCAGAACATTCATATACCATAAGTTATTCAGCCTTTCTCCAACTGATGGGCATCCATTCAGTTTCCAGTTCCTTCCCAGTACAAAAAGGGCTGCCACAAATATTTTTGAACATGTGTGTCTTTTTCCCATTTTATGAATTCTTTGGTATATAAATCCAGTAGAGACACTCTTGCATCAAAGAATATGCACAGTTTGACAGTCCTTTGGGCATTGTTCCACATTGCTCTCCAGAAAGGTTTGATCAGTTCACAACTTCACCAGTGTATTAGTGTTCCAATTTTCCACATACCCTCCAACATTTATCACATTTTTTTCTGTCATTTTAGGCAATCTGAGAGTTGTGAAGTAGTACCTCAGAGTTGTCTTAATTTACATTTCTCTGATCAGTAGTGATTTAGATAATTTTTTTATAACTAGAAAGTTTTCATTTCTTCATCTGAAAATTGTTAATGTCCTTTAGCCATTTATCAATTGAAGAATGATTTAGGGGCAGCTATGTGGCTCAGTGGATAGAGCACCAGCCCTGAAGTCAGGAGGAGCTGAGTTCAAATCTGGTCTCAGACACTTAACATTCACTAGCTGTGTGACCCTGGGCAAGTCACTTAACCCCAATTGCCTCAGGAAAAAAAAAGAATGTCTTGTATTTTTATAAATTTGAGTAAATTCTCTGTATGTTTTAGAAATGAGGCTATTAGGGGGTGGAACCAAGATGGAGAACTGCAGACAGCATTCTCTGTGAGCTCCTGAGACCTTCCCTCAGGCCCAGACAAATTGAGCCTCCAAACTGGTTTTGGAGTGAGGGCTCCACCAAACACTTGGACTACAATGCACTTCTATCAACAATCTATTTTGGAAAAAAACTTCAGAGAAGATTAGCCTCAGGGGAAATCGGCCGCTGGTCATGATCAGACACCAGCCAGGGAGGAAGTCAGGGCTGCGATAGAGGGGCAGATTTTAGGCACCCAGAAAGCCCCTGGGAGACGCCTGAGCCACTTTGCTCTGCTTGTGGGCAGGTGCTTTGGCAAATCTGCCTTTGGTAAAGGGTGGATTGAGAGCAGGTGAAAACATGGTCCTAGTGCAGATCTGGCACAACCAATCTCAGACCAGAAGTCAACTCGGCAAACTGCCCCAGGGGAGATACAAAATGTTGCAGTATTCCCTGCTGGTGACTGATACCTCAACTCAAAAGCATGAATAATAATAAGAAGAGAGCTCTCACCATAGAAAGCTTTTACAGAGAAAAAATAGAACAGTCCCCAGATCCTGAGATTCTGAAAACAATCCCAGATGAAGCCACAAAGGCGGACTTAAGTTGGTCTCCCTTTCAGAAGGCTTACCTGGAAGATTGCATTAAGAATCTCAAAAGAGAGCTAGAAGAAGAATGGGGAAACAAATTGAGATCAGTGCAACAGAAATATCAAAAACTGGAAAATAGGACTGGTGAATTGGAAAAAGACAACAATTCACTGAAAAACAAAATTGGTGAATTGGAAAAAGACAACAATTCACTGAAAAATAAAACTGGCAAAATGGAAAAAGAATGCATTGAATCAAGAAATTCAACTGGCCAGCTACAAAAGGAGCTAAAAAAGATAACTGAAGGAAATAATACTTTAACAATTAAAATTGAACAAATAGAAGTAAATGACTCAATAAGACTTCAAGAATCAGTTAAACAAAAACAAAAAAAAAAAGAAAAAATAGAAGAAAATATGAAATATCTCCTAGGAAAAACAACTGACTTGGAAAACAGATCCAGGAAAGACAATCTAAGGATTATTGGACTCCCTGAAAGCCACAATGAAAAAAAGAACCTGGATGGTATCTTCCAGGAAATCATGAAAGAGAATTGCCCTGATGTTTTAGAATCAGAAGGCAAAATTGGCATTGAAAGAATTCACTGATCACCTCCAAAAAGAGACCCCAAAATTAAAACCCCAAGGAATATTGTGGCCAAATTTCAGGACTATCGCACCAAGGAAAAGACATTGCAAGCAGCTAGAAAGAAACAGTTCAAATACCAAGGAACTGTCATTAGAATTACACAAAATCTGTCAGCTTCCACATTAAAGGATTGAAGGGCCTCGAATCAGATATTCTGAAAGGCAAAAGACCTTGGATTACAGCCAAGATTAAGTTATCCAGCTAGAATGAGCATCATCTTCCAGGGAAGAAGATGGTCATTCAATGATACAGGAGAATTTCACCTCTTTCTAATGAAAAGACCAGATCTGAACAAAAAATTTGACCTCCAAATAGAGAACTCAAGAGAAGCATAAAAAGGTAAAAAAGGAAAACTCTTGAGAAATTTATTTCCACTATAGGTATCCTTAAAGAATGGGGGTATAATTTGATTTTTCTTTGATAATAATGTAAAAGAAATTAGAGGTGGAAGGGATACCATACTGAAAAAGAAAAAGGAGGGGAAGGAAGGAGGCAAAATAAAGTAAAAATAAAGGAGGTAAAATGAGGCAAAATCTCATAAAGAGACATAGAAGATCTAATATAATTGAGGGAAAGAAGGGAGGGTGATGAGTATTGTGTAAACCTTACTCTCATTAGATTGGACTCTAAGAGAGTATATCAGACACATTTGGCTTCAAAGAAAGGCCTGATCCTCCTTGTGGGAAGGTGGGAGGGAAATGAGGAAAGGAAAGGGATAAACTGATAGAAGGATTAGGGGAAAGGTATAAAGGGGAGGGAGGGACTCTAAAGGGGGGAGAACTATTTGTGGGAGGTGGTCAACAAAACAAAGTACTGGGGAGGGGGGAAGGGAGAGAGAGGAAAGGGAAGAGAAAATCATAACTCTGGGTAAATAAGATGGCAGGGACTACAGATCTAGTTATTTTAACTGTGAATGTGAATGGGATGAACTCTCTCATAAAATGGAAGCGGGTAGCAGACAAGAAACACATCTAAAACATAGAAATACATACAGAGTGAAGTTAAAGGGCTGGAACAGAATCTTCTATCATTCAGGTGAACAAAGAAAGACAGGGGTAGCAATCCTTATCTCGGATCAAGTAAAAACAAAAATAGATCTAATTAAAAGAGATAAGGAAGGAAATTATATTTTACTAAAGGGTACCATAGACAATGAAGCGGTAACAATGCTAAACATATATGCACCAGGTGGTATAGCATCCAAATTCCTAGAGGAGAAACTAACAGAGATGCAAGGAGAAATAGACAGTAATACTATACTAGTGGGGGGATCTCAAACTTGCTCTTTCAGAATTAGATAAATCAAATCACAAAATAAATAAGAAAGAAGTTAGGAAGTTAAACAAAAGGCTAGAAAAGTCAGGTATGATAGATCTCTGGAGGAAACTGAATGGTGACAGAAGGGAGTATACTTTTTTCTCAGGGGTTCCTGGAACTTATACAAAAATTGATCATGTGTTAGGGCATAAAAACCTCAAAATCAAATGCAGGAAAGCAGAAACAGTAAGTGCATTCTTCTCAGATCATGATGCAATAAAACTCACATGTAATATAAGGCCAGGAGAAAATAGACCACAAGTTAATTGGAAATTAAATAATCTAATCCTGAAGAATGAATGGGTGAAAGAGCAAATTATAGACACAATCGATAATTTCATCCAGGAGAATGACAATAATGAGACAACATACCAAAATTTGTGGGACACGTCCAAAGCGGTTATAAGGGGGAATTTTATATCTCTAGATGCTTACTTGCATAAAACAGAGAAAGAGAAGATCAATGAACTGGGCTTACAATTAAAAAAGCTAGAAAAAGAACAAATTAAAAACCCTCAATTAAATACCGAAGTGGAAATTCTGAAAATTAAAGGGGAGATCAATAAAATTGAAAATAAGAAAACTATTGAATTAATAAATAAAATTAAGAATTGGTTTTATTAAAAAAAACAAAACAGATAAGCCTTTAGTTAATTTGATTAGAAAAAGGAAAGAGGAAAATCAAATTGTTAGTCTCAAAAATGATAAGGGAGAACTTTCCTCTAATGAAGAGGAAATTAGAATAATAATTAGTTTCCTTGCCCAACTTTATGCCAATAAATTTGATAATGTAAATGAAATGGAGGAATATCTACAAAAATATAGATTGCCAAGGTTAACAGTAGAGGAAATAAATTATTTAAATAGCCCTATTTCGGAAAAAGAAATAGAACAAGCTATTAATCAACTGCTTAAGAAAAAATCTCCAGGGCCAGATGGATTTACATGTGAATTTTACCAAACATTCAAAGAACAATTAATCCCAATACTATATAAACTATTTGAAAAAATAGGGAAAGAAGGGGTACTACCAAATTCCTTCTATGATACAGAGATGGTGCTGATAGCTAAACCAGGCAGGGAGAAAACTGAGAAAGAAAACTATAGACCCATTTCCCTAATGAATATCGATGCAAAAATTTTAAATAAGATTCTAGCAACGAGATTACAGAAAGACATTCCCAGGATAATACACCATGACCAAGTAGGTTTTACATCAGGAATGCAGGGCTGGTTCAATGTTAGGAAAACTATTAGCATAATCAATTATATTAATAACCAAATTAATAAAAAACATATGATTATCTCTATAGATGCAGAAAAAGCCTTTGATAAAATCCAACACCCATTCCTATTAAAAACACTGGAGAGTATAGGAATAAATGGGCTTTTCCTTAAAATGATTAGTAGCATCTACTTAAAACCTTCAGCAAGCATCATATGTAATGGAGTCAAACTAGAACAATTCCCAATAAGATCAGGAGTGAAACAAGGCTGTCCACTGTCACCGTTACTATTTCATATTGTCTTAGAAATGTTAGCTTTGGCAGTAAGAGAAGAAAAAGAGATTAAAGGAATTAGAGTAGATAATGAGGAAACCAAACTAGCACTCTTTGCAGATGACATGATGATATACGTAGAGAACCCTAAAGACTCAACTAAAAAACTACTAGAAACAATTCACAACTTTAGCAAAGTTGCAGGATACAAAATAAATCCACATAAATCATCAGCATTTTTATATATTACCAATAAAGTTCAGCAGCAAGAGATACAAAAAGAAATTCCATTCAAAATAACTGTTGATAGTATAAAATATTTGGGAATTTATCTACCAAGGGAAAGTCAGGAACTATATGAACTAAAATACAAAACACTCTCCACACAAATAAAATCAGACCTAGTCAATTGGAAAAACTTAAAATGCTCACAGGTAGGCCGAGCGAATATAATAAAAATGACAATACTACCCAAACTAATTTACTTATTTAGTGCCATACCAATCAAACCCCCAAGAAATCATCTTACAGATCTAGAAAAAATAGTAGCAAAATTCATTTGAAAGAAAAAAAGGTCAAGCGTTTCAAGAGAATTAATGAAAAAAAAAGGCTGATGATGGTGGACTTGCTGTACCAGATCTAAAATT
>JAJPUD010033952.1:0-11095 GCA_023553655.1 Myrmecobius fasciatus
AAACAGAGACAGAGACAAAGAGACAGAGAGAGAGAAAGAGAGAGAGAAACAGAGAAACAGAGACAGAGACAAAAAGACAGAGAGACACAGAGAGAGACAGAGAAACAGAGAAAGACAGAGGGAGAGAGATAGAGACAGAGAGATAGAGACAGAGAAACAGAGACACAGAGAGAGACAGAGAAACAGAGAGAGAGAGACAGAGAGGGAGAGAGATAGAGAGACAGAGATAGAGAGAAACAGAGACAGAGACAAAGAGACAGAGAGAGACAGACAAACAGAGACAAAGAGACAGAGAGACACAGAGAGAGAGACAGAGAAACAGAGACAGAGACAAAGAGACACAGAGACACACAGAGACAGAGAAACAGAGACAGACAAAGAGACAGAGAGACACAGACAGAGAGAGAGAAACAGAGACAGAGACAGAGAGCTAGAGAGAAAGCAGAGACAGAGAGATAGAGAGACAGAGAAACAGACAGAGACAAAGAGACAGAGATAGAGAGACAGAGACGGAGAGAGAGAAAGAGAAAGAGACAGAGACAGACACAGAGAGAGACAGAGACAGAGAGCTAGAGAGAAAGCAGAGACAGAGAGATAGACAGAGAAACACAGACAAAAAGACAGAGATAGAGAGACAAAGATGGAGAGAGAGAGAGAAACAGAGAGAGAAAGAGACAGAGACAGAGACAGACACACAGAGAGACAGAGACAGAGATTAAGGGGTAGAGACAGAGAGAGACAGAGACAGAGAGTGATAGAGACAGAGAGAGACAGAGAGACACACAGAGAGAAAGAGAGACACAGACAAAGAGACAGAGATAGAGAGACAGAAACAGAAAGAGAGACAGACAGAGAGGAGCACAGACAGACACACACAGAGAGACAGAGACAGAGACAGAGATTAAGGGGTAGAAACAGAGACACACAGATAGACAGACACACAGAAAGAGACAGAGACAAAGACAAAGACAGAGACAGACAGACAGAGACAGACAAAGACAGAGACAGACAGACAGAGACAGACAAAGACAGAGAGAGAGACACGAAGGGGTAGAGACTGTGGGGGCAGAGAGAAAGCAAGATGAAAGGAAAAGAAGAGAAGAGGAGGGGAGGAACAAGAGGAAGCAGGGGATACAAGGGCAGCCGCCAGGAAGCTGACCGAGCCGTGGGTGTCGGTCCACAAGTGTGGCTGGGGCGGCTCAGCCCAGGAAATCGAGCCGCCCCTATCCAAGGGTTCTGAGCTGGCTCTGTGGCTGCCCTCTTAGACCGGGACACCACCCCTCCCCCATCCTGAAACTTGGGTTCTTCCTCTTTTTCTCTTCCTCCTCAGTGCCAGGACTGACCACTGTCCAGCCTCCCTTCCCTCCCATTACTTTCTCTTCGGATATTTCTGAGCCAGGAAGCTGGCTATGGTGGGTCGGGCACGGGCCGTAGCGGGACGAGCACTGGCCATAGGGTCCCACTCGGCTATCTCCTACTTGTAAGAGCTGGGGTAAGTCGCTTCCCCTCACTAAACCTCAGTTTCCCTCCCTGTAAACTAAGGATCAGCTCTCCTGGCCTGTCAGGTTCTCTCTGGCTCTCCATCGAGGCCCTGGGCCTTCTTCCCATCCCCCATTCAGGCCACGGCTCCTCCGCCAGCCCAGTCCAGCCTCTGAAGGCCGGAGCCGACAGAGTGGCCTCCTCTCTGGGGCAGTGCCAGTGTGGAAGCTGGAAGCAGCACAGCTAGCACAGCTGGCACCAGCACCCACTGCCTGCCCTGATGCTTTTCCCAGTCTTTTTGACCACAGCATGATGAGCCCTGAGACCAGAGGGCTTGCTGGGAGGGGACTGTGGGCATCGGGCTGTCTGTGGGGCCTGATGGGACGTAGGCAGAACCTGGCTGCGAGCACAAGCCCATGCTCTGTTCCCGGGCCATCGGAACCCTGGAGGTGTGCAGCAAACCACCAGCGTGGCTACAAGCTGCAGACGAGTGGGGTCCTCTGGGGGACCAGGATTCTCTCTCTCTCGGGCTGAGATGGGACCCCACTGAAGTCCCAAGAGACCGTGGCTGCCCGGGAGCTTCTGGACCCCAGATTCAGCTGCTGCAAGAGGCTGCAGTGTGATGCTCTGGGCTCCCAAGGCACCCTCTGACTCCCATTTACAGATGAGGAGACCAAGTGGAGGCTCCCAAAACATCCAGGGCACCTTCTCTGCCACGGTCTTGTTGTAAAGGGGGGTGGGCTCGATAATCTCCGGGTCCTTCCCACCTCAGAATCCCTGACTCCTCCCAACTGCACATGATGGGGTTTGGGGAGACAGCCAGGCTGCAGCCCCCAGACCCCGGCTCCCCTCACTCCTCACTTCCTGCTGCTTCACCCGGGACGCAGCCCCCAGACACTGACTCCCCAGGGTGGTCCACGGGAGCCACCAGCTCCCAGATGGTGGGGTGGGCAACATGGGAGGGGATGGGAAGCCAAGCCTGAGGCCCTGGAGGAAAGCCCGGCTCCACAGGGCCGAGAGGAGCATCTCCCGGTGTCTCCCGGCTCTCGTGGGGATGGCAGCCTTCCTAACTCAATTCCTGAAAGCTAACGGGCACGGATGCTGAGTGGGTGAGAACAGAGACCCCGGGGAAGCCGCCGGGCCCAGCTGGCAAGCCCGCTGGCTCCGGCATTCCACGTGGGGCCAGTTCCGGGAGGGGCCTGCTCTCGGTATCCCCCCCCAGGGCTCCATGAGGCACCAGATGGGCCCCCCGGGAGGAAAGCCAGGCCGGGAGGCAGGGAAGGAGCTTCCGGACTGAGACTGAGGGGTAAGCTCTGAAACCACAGCAGTGGGCGGGCAGTGGCAGTGGCTTCCTGCCAGCCCGGCCCGCCCCCACCCCCAGCCTGGGCCTGCCGGCTCTCTAAACAAGGGAGAGAAAATGTTCTGTGTGGGCCCCTCATTCTCTAGTTATTGCCATGGTCACCGAGCATTTATTAAGTGCCAACTGGATGCCAAGCATTATGGCTCCCAATTCAACAACTGTTTACAAAGCACCCACTCTGAACCCGGAAATGTGTTACAAGGCCATCTTTCTCCTCCAGGGGGTTTTGCTCCTAAGGAGAAAGTGTGTATAGGAAGGTGTACATGTATGTGCAAGACATTTGTGTGTACATCTGCAGCCTAATTACACGAGAGCAAGAATGGCCCTTTGAGGAGGTGCCCTGTTGGCTGTGGGGCTCCACTGAAGCCCCCCATTGGCAGGCTCTGCCCTGCTCTGCTCACAGGTCCCCTCAGGGTTCCGGGGACAGGCCGAACCACCTGCAAGCAGGCCCTCTTGTGGCAGGTGAGCTATTGCTCAGCCCTCCCTCCGTCCCATGGAAACTGGGCTTCTGGTGTCATAAGCTTTTCTGTCCCCCAACCCAACTTCCTATTTTAGGGGCAGGACTACTTGGGGGACCTTTGGTCCAGACAGAGCCCACAGGGACCTCAGACCTCCCTTGAATCTCCTCCTTCCTCTTTCCTATGGGGAAATAGAGGCCCAGAGGGAATCCTAAGGTTTAGAACGGGCCAGGACCAAGGGGACACACTTGGGGAACCGAAGGCCCAGAGAGGCTCATGGGATTCCAGCATTTAGAGCACTTAGGGGCCTTAGAGTCTACCCCCTTCATCTCATATAATCAGGGCAGCTAGATGGTACAGAGGACGGAGCCTGGACCCGAAGCCAAATCTGTCCTCTGGCACTCAGTAGCTGTGTGATCCTGTGTTTGCCTCAGTTTCCCCTTCTGTCAAATGCAGATATAAGGGAACCTGTCTCCTACCCCACTGTGAGAATCAATGAGACCATGACTGTAAGATACGTGGCCCAGGGCCTGCTAGACAATTAGTAAAGCATTATGTTCCATGAAGACCGCCTCCAGTGATCCTGAAATGACTCAGTCAGAAAAGGAATCCCATAACCACTGCCAGCACCCCAAAGCAGACCCTCCCCCAACTTAGGAGCTCGCACTTTTGTCAAAGGGAGAACCATCATGTCCACATCACTGACCCACTCAAGAACCTCTTACCTCTAGAACCAATAATTAACTCCTGTTTGGCATTCAAAGCCCTCCCCAATCTAGCTCTGCAATCACACAACATATCTCCCTTCTAAGCATTGCCCGGTCCATCTCTCAACTCCTAATCTTTACCCCTTTCTCGCCTCCCTAGATTCCCCAAGAACTCAAGAGAAAGAAAACTATGGACCAGTTTCCCTAAAGAATATTGATGTAAAAAATGTTCAATAAAACACTAGCAAGGAAATTACAATAATATAACAAAAAGGTCATATATCATGACCAGGTGGGATTTATAGCGGGGATACAGGGCTGGTTCAATATTAGGAAAACTGTGAACACAACTGACCATAATTGACAAAAACAAAAAAAAATCATACAATTTTGATCGATATAGAATAAGCTTTTGACAAAATACAATACTCATTTCTATTAAAAAAAAAACCCACCAGAAAGCATAGGAATAAATGAAGCTTTCCTTAAAATAAGCAATATCTATCTAAAACTATCAGCAGGCATTATCCGTAATAGAGATGAGCTAACAGTCTTGCCAGTATGATCAGGAGTGAAGCAAGGAAGTCTATTATTATCACTATCATTCAATATTGTATTAAAAATGCTAGCTATAGCAATAAGAGAAGAAAAAATATCGAAGGAATCAGAATAAGCACTGAATTAACAAAATTATCACTTAGCATACAACATGCTGGAACAACCTAGAGAATTCTCAACTTAAAAAACTAGCTGAAATAATTAACCACTCCGGCAAAGTTGCAAGATATAAAATAAACCTGTATGAATCATCTGCATTTCTATATATTATCAACAAAATCCAGCAGGGAGAGATAGAAAGAAATTCCATTTAAAATAACTGTAAACAATATAAAATAACCAGGAGTCCATCTGTAAAGGTAAATCTAGGAGCTATACAATGAGAAAACACCTTTCATAAAAAATACAGACAGAGAAATATTTAAGGCTCATAGTTACATCAAGTCAACATAATAAAAAGCACAATTCTACCTAAATTAATGTACTTATTCAATGTCATACCAATAAAAATGTCCCCCCCCAAAGTTTTATAGAACTAGGGAAAATAATAACAAAATTCACCTAGAAAAACAAAAGGTCAAGAATGGCAAAGGAATTAATGGGGGAAAAGTTCATTACTAGGTCTTTATCGCAAAGAGATCAAAGAAAAAGGAAAAAGACCCCTATGTATTTATAGCAGCTCTTTTTGCTGTATTAACTTAGAAAATTGGAACTGAAGGGATGCCCATCAAGTGGGGAATGGTTGAACAAGTTATGGGAATAGTTGAGCAAGTTATGGTATATGATTGTGATGGAATACTATTGTGCTATAAGAAATAATGAGCAGGATGTCACCAGAAAAACCTAGAATGAACAGATGCAAAGTGAACCAGGAGAACATGTACAAAGTAACAAAGTATGATGATCAACTATGATAGACTTAGACAATGTGAGACAATTCCAAAGTGTTGTGATGAAAAATGTTATGCCTCCAGAGAGAAAGTATTTTCCCACTTTACTTTTCTTGCTTTTTTCTTACAGGGCTAATGAGGAAAAATATATTTTGCATGATTCCACATGTATAACTGATATAATTGACAAATGATGAATGATATAATTGTCTTCTCAATGGATGGGAGAAGATTAGGAGAGAATTCAGATCTCAGAATTTTCAAGAAATGAATGTTAATTAAATTAAAAATATTTTGCACAAAGAAAACCAACAGAAACAAGATTAAAAGCAAAGTACAAAGCTGGGAAAAAATTCTTTTACAGCCAGTGTTTCTGTTAAAGGTCTCATTTCTAAAATACATAAAGAACTGTGCCAAATTCATAAGAATACAAGTCATTTCCCAATTGACAAATAGTCAAAGGATGTGAACAAATTTCAGATGATGAAATTAAAGCCATTTCTAATCATATGAAAAAATGCTCTAAATCACCATTGATTGGAGAAATGCAAATTAAAACAACTCTGAGGTATCACCTCATATTTCTCAGGTTGACTAAAATGACAGGAAAAGATAATGATAAGTGTTGGAGGGAAGGTGGGAAAACTGAGACACTAATGCATTGTTGGAGTTATGAAATGATCTAACCATTCTGGAGAGCAATTTGGAACTATGCCCAAAGAGCTATAAAATTTGCACACCCTTTGACCCAGCAGTGTCACTACTGCCTCTGTATCCCAAGAAAATCATAAAGGAGGGGAAAGGACCCATATGTGCAAAAATGTTTGTAGCAGTTCTTGTGGTGGCAAAGAATTGGAAAATGAGTAGATGCCCATCAATTGGGGAATGACTGAACAAGTTGTGATATATGAAGATCATGGAATATTATTGTTCTTTAAAAATGATGAACAAGCTGATTTTAGAAATGCCTGGAAAGGATTCCATGAACTGATGCTGAAGGAAACAAACAGAACCACAAATACACTGTACACAGTATCAGCAACAATGTGCTATGATCGGCTACGAAAGGATTGGTTCTGCTCAGTGGTTCAGTGGTTCAAAGCAATCCCAATAGACTTTGGATAAAAAAAACTCCATCTGCATCTAGAAAGAGCACTATGGAGATAGAATGTAAAATCAATACATGCTATGTTCACTTTTTTTCCCTCTCCCGTGGTTTTTTCCTTTTGTTCTGATTTTTCTCTCCCAACATGATTCATAAAGAAATGTGTATTAAAAATAAGAAAAGAAAAAAGAAATAAATGTTTAAAAATAAATTTAAAATAAAAGCAAATTTGAACTCCCTTGTCTTTTCCCAGATTGGTTATATCCAACTGCAGTGCTATGAAATGTTTTCAGAAGACAAGTGGCAGGGGCTGAGCCAGGGCCACTGCCCTTAATTCCCTCTCACACCAGCCTAATTATCAGGTCTTGCTCCCCTTTATGCCTGTTACAAAGCTTTTGTTTTGGGAGACCCAAAGCTGGACAAGATCTTCGAAGTCCTAGCTTTTACAGCTGTGGAAAGTGAAGGAAGCCCAGAGTGGGGAAACATCAGAGCCAAGACCC
The DNA here is from genome assembly GCA_023553655.1 of Myrmecobius fasciatus. Lineage (NCBI taxonomy): Eukaryota > Metazoa > Chordata > Mammalia > Dasyuromorphia > Myrmecobiidae > Myrmecobius > Myrmecobius fasciatus. The sequence goes on from JAJPUD010033952.1 coordinate 7,058, forward strand.
CCAAATCCTCCTTTCCACAGGCACCCAGCCCGGCCCTTGGGAGGATGAGGAAAAAGGCAAACTCAGGCAGGCAACTTACCGAAGATCCCACAGGGAGTCCGACTTGGAGGAGGAAGAATTCCAGCCCAGCTCATCTAACCTCAGTTCCAAGGTCTTCTCTACCAGATTCCACACGTCCTCCATCAATCAACTCGATGGGGAAATAAGAGGCTCCAAGGGAACCGAGGTGGAGAGGTCACAGTCTGGGGCAAAGACTGCGGAGACCCTGGGTTTCTCAAACCTGGCCCTTCTGGCAAGTGCCTCACACACAGATGTGTCACAAAGTGGAATGATCCTTTGCCCCCTTGACCTTTGATCCTGACACAGGAACAGCTGTCCTTCCAAAGTCCACCCCTCATTTCCCTGAGATAAAACTAGCGGTCCTCAGCAGTGTTTCTACTGGGCCTATATCCCAAAGAGATCTTAGAGGAGGGAAAGGGCCCCACATGTGCAAGAATGTTTGTGGCGGCCTTTTTTGTGGTGGCTAGAAACTGGAAACTGGAGGGATGCCCATCAATTGGAGAGTGGCTGAATAAATTATGGTATATGAATGTTATGGAATATTATTGCTCTGTAAGAAACGACCAGCAGGACGATTTCAGAGAGGCCTGGAGAGACTTGCATGAACTGATGCTGAGTGAAACGAGCAGAACCAGGAGATCATTATACACGGCAACAACAGTATTACATGATGATCAATTCTGATGGACATGGCTCTCTGCAACAAAGAATTGTCTCAAACCAGTTCCAATTGTTCACTGAAGAAAACCATATACACCCAGAGAGAGGGAAATGAAATATGGACCACAACATAACATTTTCATGATCTCTACTGACATTTGTTTGCATTGTGTTGCCTTTCTCTGATTCTTTTTTTTTCTTGTAGATAGGATTTTTCTTGCATAACTTCTCAAGCATTTCAACATTATTAGCATGTAGTGGACTTCCTGCCATCTAGGGGAGGGGAGGGAACTGGGGGTAAAATTTGTAATGGAAAGCTTTGTAAAGATCAATGTTGGGGAACTACCCATACATATGTTATACAAATAAAAAGCTTTAATAAAAAAAATAAGAAACGAAAAACAAAGAAAAAAGAAAACTATAACTGTATGTATTTTGAAAATAAAAAGCTATTATTTAAAAAAAAAAAAAAACTAGCGGTCCTGTGGCTGCCTGGGATCAAAACACTCCCATGGTTGGGATCTGCTGCCTGCAAGGTTCCCAACAAATAGACTGGGCATGCATCAGTGTGATCTGCCAAGTGTGCAAGGAACACTTGTATTTACCCGGACCTGACTGTGTCCCCTACTGTATCTGCCCACTTATCCTGGCCTGTGCTCCCTTCTGTATCTGCCCATTCATCCTGTCCTGACTGTGCTCCCTTCTGTATCTGCCCATTCATCCCGGCCTGACTGTGCTCCCTTCTGTGTCTGCCCATTCATCCCGGCCTGACTGTGCCCCCTTCTGTGCCCTCCCCATTCTGCACTTCTTCATAACCCAAACCAACACTTCTGTACCCACTGTCAGCAGGGTCCTGCCCACCTCAATAGCTCCCGTTGGCTGCAGTCACTTCACACCACATCCCTTGGACGCTGCTCATTCTGACTCGGTGCTTCTGGGGCTCTGTGACCCCTTTGGGAATCAATGAGAAAGGGACTGCCCAGTACATCTCTGGCACACACGCTGGGACCCTGCCCAGAGCTGAGGGCAGAGTACCAGCAGCAAGCTCGCCAGTCTGGCCCAATCAGGCGGTACAAGGTTAAATGTGGGCCTAGTTTTCAGGGTTTCCTTCTCCACTTCCCTGGTAGGAAGTGGAACAGGGATGGGAGGTGGGGAGGGTGAAGAGCACAGAGTCACCATGAACCAGTACAATACAAATACAAATGCACACACCACAGCAATCCCATGATACCAACACAATGGCTGCCTGCTCCTCTCAGCCTCCCCTCTCTCTACCAAAAGCCTCCCTGAGTCTCAGTTTCCTCTTCTATAAAATGGGGCTTTCACAAACATTTGTTCCATGCCTATTGTTCGTGGAGTCCTGTGTTAGAGACAAAGTGCAGGCTGGATCCACCCTGGGGGATCACAGTCTCAGAGGACAACAAGCACTTCAAACAATCAGTTCACAGCAAGTGATAGCCTTCCCTCACCCTTTGTGTCAAATGACAATAATAGCTAACAATAACAAAGAAGATAGACAGCTCTGATATAATGCTGTAAGCTTTGCAAAGAGCTTTATAAATACTCTCATTTGATCCTCACAACAGCTGTGGGCTATTATCCCCATTTCACAAATGAGAAAAGTGAGGTGGGCAGAGGTAACTCTCATGTCAAGGGTCACACCGCTCAGAGATGTCTGAGGGCTAACTTGGACACGGGTCTTGCTCTCAGTCTGATGGATGAGTCTCCTAATTTTACCCAGAATACCCTATTTGAGGTAGGTGCTTCAGGAATCCTGTCTGCATGGGGAAACTGGGCCCATGAGGTTCTGGAATCTGCCCCAGGGCACAGAGCAAGCAAGTATCTAGGGTGGCATTTGTGCCCAACTCCAGCCCTTGCTCCTCCTGGGAGGACTCTGCCCACTTTTCATTTACTCAAACGCTTGTTACATACACACTATGTACCTCTAATATTCTGTGAGGTGCGTTCTCAGGCCCCTCCCAGCTGATACCCTGGGTTCTCAGGCCCCTCCCCCTGATACCCCCTGTTCTCAGGCTCCTCCCCCTCTAACACCCCCTGTTCTCTGTTCTAAGGTTTTTCTCCCCTTCCTCCCCAGGCCTGACTTTGGGTCAGGGGGTTGACTCAATGACTTCCAAGTTGCCTTCTAGCTCTAGGAGCCCAGCAGTCCCAAGCCCAGATTACACGGTTACTGCTAAACCAGAGGGATGAAAAGAACCCTAGCTAAAACAACAACAATAATAATAGCTAACACTTACCCAGTGCCTGTTATGTGTCTGGCACTGCCCTGAGCACTTTAGAATTGTCAGTCTCATTTGAGAGAAGAAAAAGAACCAGCAAGTCCTCCACAGAATTCTCAGCTGTGCTTTATTCCCTGGGCCAGGGGGGCAGGGAGGGGGGAGTCCCTTGCTCATCCCTAGTAAAGGAGGGAATAGTCTGGGAGCTCTCCAAGGTCCTCAAGCTTGAAATGCTCTAGCCCTCCCCTCTGTCTGCTCAGGTACTAAGTGATGCTCCTACCTGGACATCTGCTTCATTCCCTCCTCTTGGAGGCCGTCCCCTTCTCTCCCTTCAGACTCTCTGCTCCTGGGCAGACGGGGGCACCCCTGAGTCCATGGGTCTCTTTGTCATGGGCAGCAGCTTCTCCTTTAGGCTGGGCTCGGGCCCGGGACCCTGCTCTCCACCTCTCCTTTGCCATTATCTGCACACCTCCACCTGGCAGGCAGACAGGATTCTGTGCTAGGGGAACCTCACCAGGGGCCAGGCAAGGTTTGGTTCTCTAGTGGGACCCCCTTCCTCTCACGTTCCCCAAATCCCCAGAGCCGTCTCCATGGCTCATCCAGTCCAAGATTTAGCATGAGAGAAAATTAAATCGGACCGCTTCTCCACTCCAGACTGCTCTCCCTCCTGGCTCTCCCCGTCATTTGTCTGTCCACTCGTACCTGAAGGCTTGGTTTTCAGCAGGGACTCTTGTTTCTAATAGCAGGTGCATGTACACACACACATACACACACACGCGCGCACACACACAGAGCCTCTGTGGGCTGGGCAGGATGAGGGCCCTGGGGTCAGCTCCTTTCACAGGACTGGAGAGCAGAGTTCATCTTGATCTGTCAGGCTCTCTGTCTTGTCTTTATCTCTGCCTGTTCTGTCTCTGTCTCTCCCTGTATTTCCTTCCCTCTCCTCCTCCTCTTCTTCTTCTCTCTCCCTCTCCCCATCTTTTCCGCGCTCTCTCTGTCTTTATCTTCTTCTCTCCTTCCCTCTCTCCCTTCATCTCCTTCCCTCTCTCTCTTCATCTCCCTCCCTCCTTCTCTCTCTCCCTTC
>JAJPUD010033953.1:0-11095 GCA_023553655.1 Myrmecobius fasciatus
TCTGGGTGTATATGGCTTTCTTCAGTGAACAATTGGAGGTGGTTTGAAACATATCATTGTTGAAGAGAGCCATGTCCATCAGAATTAATTGTCATATAGTACTGTTGTTGCCGTGTATAATGATCTCCTGGTTCTGCTCATTTCACTCAGCATCAGTTCATGTAAGTCTCTCCAGGTCTCTCTGAAATCATCTTGCTGGTCATTTCTTACAGAACAATAATATTCCATAATGTTCATATACCATAATTTATTCAGCCATTCTCCAATTGAAGGGCATCTATTCAATTTCCAGTTTCTAGCCACTACAAAAAGGAAAGCTTTTTATTTTCAAAACATATGCATGGATAATTTTTCAACATTGACCCCTGCAAAACCTTGTGTTCGAAATTTTCCCTCCTTTCCCCCGCCCTCTCCCCTGGATGGTAAGTAATACAATATATGTTAAACATGTTAAAGTATATGTCAAATCCAATATACGCATACATATTTATACAATTATCTTGTGCCCAAGAAAAATTAGATCAAAAAGGAAAAGAAATGAGAAAGAAAATAAAATGTAAGCAAACAACAACAAAAAGAGTGAAAAGACTATGTTGTGATCCCCACTCAATTACCACAGTCTTCTCTCTGGGTATGGATATCTCTCTTCATCACAAGATCACTGGAACTGGCTTGAATCATCTCATTGTTGGAAAGATTCATGCCCATCAGAATCGATCATCTTATAATCTTGTTGCCGTGTGTAAAGATCTCCTTGTTCTACTCATTCTGAAGTACTCTTTTGCTGACCTCTTACAATGGGTCATAAGTTCATAAATTTAGAGCTTGAAAAAAACTTGGAGGTCCAGTCCAGTTTCTTTTAATTCAATTTTATTTTATTTTCAGTTTTAAATTCTCTACTTTCCTCCTCTGTCTACCCCATTCACTGAGAAAGAAAAAAAACACACCCCAAACCTCATGACAAGTATGTATGGTCATGAAAAATAAATTCCCTAAATGGCCAATTAAAAAAGGAAAGAGAAAAAAGAAAGAAAAGAAAAAAAAGTTCAATTCCTATTTTCAGTTCATTAGCTCTCTGCCTGGAGGTGGATAGTATATTACTTCATGAGTCTTTTGGGACTCCTGATGCTGGGCTATTGTATTGATCAGAATTACTAAGTCTTTGAAAGATGATTCTCTTTACTATATTCTTTTTATTGTATAAATTTTTCTCTCAGTTTCATTCAGTTTACTTTGCAGCAGTTCAGATAAGTCTTCCTAAGTTTTTCAAATCATCCCATACATCATTTTTCACAGCTTAATTCCATCACATTCATAAGTCATAAATTTTCAATTATTCCCTCAGAGAAGGATATCCCCTAAGTTTCTGATTATTTGTCAGCACAAAAAGAGATGCTTTAAATATTCTTGTATATATGAGCTTTTCCTCTTTCTTTGATCTCTTTTGGTAATAAACTTAGTTAACAGTGTTGCTGGGTCAAGGAGTATGCACAGTTTAATAGCTTTTTGGGCATAGTTCCAAATTGTTTTCCAGAATGGTTGGATTAGTTGGATAGTACATTAGTGTATTTATTTTCTCACAGCCCCTCCAGCTGTCATTTTTTTTTGTTATAACCAATCTGTTGATGTGAGGAGGCAAATCAGAGTTTCTTAAAATTTGTATTACTCTAATCATTAGTAATTTAATTTTTTTACATGGTTATTGACAATTTGGATTCTTCCTATGAAAACTGCCTATTCCTTTTCCTTTTTAGTAGCTGGGGAAATGGATCTTTCTCTTCTGAATTTAATTAAATTTCTTATGTATCTTAGAAATAAGAATTTTATCAGAGGAACTTACTGCAAATTTTCCCCCATTTCCTTCTTTTCTTTTAATTTTACAACATTGATTTTGTTTATTTAAAACTTTAAAATTTGATTTAATCAAATGATCCATTTTACCTCCTATAAACTATCTCTCATTTAGTCATGAATTTTCACTCTAGCCATAGATATGAAAAGAAATTTCTTCCCTGATCCACTCATTTACTTATGATGTCACCCTTTATATCTAAATTATATACCTCTTTTTCCCCTGAGGCAATTGGGATTAAGTGACTTGCCCAGGGTCACACAGCTAGGAAGTGTTAAGTGTCTGAGATCAGATTTGAACTCAGGTTCTCCTGACTTCAGGGCTGGTGCTCTATCCCCTTTATATACCCATTTTGAACTTATCTTAAAATATGGTGTGAGATATTAGTTTCTATGTAGTTTCTATCAGTTTACTTTCCAGTCCCTCCAGCAGTTTTTATTGAGTAGGGAGTTCTTGCTCTAATAACTAGGATCTTTGGCTTTATCAAAGACTAGGCTACCATATTCATTTGCTTTTGTATATTGTATACCTAATTTGTTTCCTTGATCAACCTCTCTATTTCTTACTCAGAACTGGAATTGTTTTTGATAATTACAGCTTTGTAACATAGCTTTTGATCTTGGTACTGTTATGTTCCCTTCCTTCCCATTTTTTTTAGCAACATATCTGTTGCTACTATATTTTTCTAGCTCTATAAAGCAATCCTTAAATTTGATTGGTACAGCACTGATTATCCTTTAATTTATAATTGAGAAAACAGGCCTGCAGAGATTAAAGACCCAAAGTTAATAAGTGGCAGGACTGGGATTTCAACTCAAATCTCTGGCTTCAAAATTAGCTCTTGCCCAGTCACATCATCCCATGTTTCCCAAGGCTTTCTTTGCTCTCTCCTTTGCCGGTCTCAATCACTATGCTGGGTTACTTGCTATTCCTTGCTCATGACACTTTTCCAGACTGTGTCCCCTTGTATTGATTGTTCCAGGATGTGGAATGTTCTTCCTATTTACCTGCTGACTCCAAGTCTAGCCCCTGTCCTTACTCCTTCATATTAACATTAAATACATAAATTAATATATTTGTTGAACGAACAACAGGATCCACAATGATGAATGGATTAGAGAAGGGAGAGAATGGCAGCAGAGATACCAATTAGGAAGCCATTATGTAATCTAGGTGAGATACCTGAACTAGGGGAGAGAACTGTGACTGAGGGAGGGCAGAGTCAAAGGTCTTGGCCATTGGAAGGAGTGACAATGGGAGGAGGAAAAGTGAATAGTGACCTTTCAAACTGGCTGAATGGGAGGGTGGCAAAGGGCTCTACAGAAATAGGAGACCTTTGGAGGAGAGGTGGGCTTTGGAATTAGGACACGTTCTCTCCACCAATGTAGCAATCCAGTTCCTCCCCTAGCCTAGTCCAGCCTTCCTGTTCTTTTCTTCTTTGATCTTTCTTTTATTCCCAACATAGCTAGAACAAAACACCTTTTTGATGTCAGTATTTATTGAAAGCTTTGGCCACCTTTTGCAGAGCTGGGTCCCCAAACCTCATCCGGAAAAGTTGAGGAGATGTAAGACAAGACAAAGATTTTAGGAAAATAATCTGGATGGATGATAGGCTCATTGTGATCAATAGTGTGTCTTGAAAGCCAAGAGCCACAATCAGGAATTAGGCTACATCCAGAGTCAGAGAGTCCAGAACAAGGGAGAGAGAGAACAGTTCCACTGTCCTCTGCCCTGGTCAGACCCTCGTGTCCTTTTAGAAAGGACATTGACAAACTGGGATATGTCCACATCATAATTACAGGAATGATTAGAGAACAAAGGGATTATTTGGAAAGACTGACATTTTTCTTCTGGAGAAGAGAAGTGCTTAGGGGAGACAAATTAGCTTGAAGAACCGAAATGTGAAAGAAGGCTCAGTCTTCTGCTCGGCTCCAGAAGACAAAATTGGGAACGAGGAATAAAAGGGGAGGAGAGGCAGATTTAGGCTCCATTCAAGGGAATATTTTCCAATGACTAGAACTGACCCAAAGTGGAATAAACCTGATTAAGGAGTGGTGAGCTTCCCCTTCACTGGAAGCCTTTGAGCAGAGACCAGATTACTACTGCTCAGGGATATTGTAGAAGGGACTCGTGGTCAGCTCCAGGTAGGACTCGATGGAACCTGAGCTCCTGCTAAATCTGAGACTCTGAGAGTCCAGTAAGGATGCTGTTTCTATCTACCTTCCAGAGTCCAGACCTGGTCTCACCTCACAGCCTTCCCAAATCTAATTCCTTTTTCTTTCTCCATTCAAGGCTGGGCATTCCATGGCCTTCACCAAACTCTAAGGCTTCTGGGCCTCTTCTGTCTCATTTATTGGTTCTTCTATGTTTGAATGGCCTCGATGAACTTTTTTGTGTCTCTAACCATTATCACTTTCAGTGATCTCATTAATTCCTGGCTAAAATGATTCTCTTTATGCAACTGATTCAAATTCACTTATATCTCCAGCCCTGATCTCTCCCTAGTTTCAGGCCGGCAGCACCAACTGTCCATTGGACATCTACCTGGAACATCCCCAAATTTAACACATCCCATTGTCTGTCTCTTTGAACCCGACCCTTTTTCAAACAACGCCCTAATGGTTTCTAGTTAACTAGACTGGGAATTTCAGAGTCGTTCCCCCCTCTTCTTTATTGCTGCAGAAGAGGGAAAAAGGAAGAGGGCCCAGGACAGAGAATCAGGGGGATGGATGTCTGCAGTTGGTGGGAATGGCATAGATAAAGGATCTAGCCAGGGGGTCTAGGAAAAATTAGAGAAGCAGAATGGAGCGTTGTCTACAGATTCAGAGAAGGGAGAGTGTTCAAGGATGTGGTCAGCAATGCTTATGGTGAAGAGAAGTGGAGAAGGACAAAGACTGGGAAAAGGCCATTTAGAGGGAGAGCTGGAAGCCAGCTACACAGCGGATGAAAGAAGGGTGAGATAGGAAGTGGGGGCACCAGGAATGATCCTTCCAGGATGTCAGGGAGTGGAAGAGGTCAAGGGCAGGAAGTCAGGAGCTCCCTGGGGTTCTCGAGGAGGAGGAGTTATCGAGGAAAACCGCAAAATTGGTCACCATCCTGGGAAGCCCTGCTGGGCTAAGCGCAATGAGCCTGTCTGGCCTCCTTCCTTCAGGGGTTCCCTGCTCCTCATCAAGCAGCACCCCCTTCCCTTCCCCAACCCCATCTAACTCCTGCCCCCAGGCCCATGTTTGGAAAGTCAGGGCAGAGAAGCTGGCACCCTGAGTCCTCCTGGGCAGCCATGCCCAAGTCAGTTGCTCTTGTTCTCTGTCTCTTTTTTTGTCTCTGTCTCTGTCTCTTTCTCTGTTTTTGTCTCTATTTCTCTCTTTCTGTGTCTCTCTGACTGTCTCTGTCCCTGTGTCTATCTCTCTCTGTGTGTATCTCTCTATTTCTGTCTCTCTGTGTCTCTGTGCCTGTCTCTTTCTTTCTCTGTCTCTGTCTCAATCGATCTGTCTTTCTCCATCCCTCTAGCTGTCTCTGACTATCTCACTATCTCTCTTTGTCTTTCTGTCTGTTTCTGTGTTTCTTTCTGATTGTCTCTCTCTCTGTGTCTGTGTCTGTCTCTGTGTGCATCTTTCTGTATCTTTCTAGGTCTGTCTGTCTCTCCCTCCCTCTCTCTGTCTTTGTCTCTCTTTCTCTCTCTGTCTGTCTCTCTGTCTTGTTTTTCTCTGCTTCTCTGTCTCTCTCTTCCTCCCTCTCTTTCTCTTTCTCTCTCTGTCTCTGTCTGTCTCTCTCCCTTCCCCTCTCTCCCTACTCCTCTGTTTCTGTCTCTGTCTCTCTGCCTGTCTTGTCTCTGTCTCTGCCTCTCTCTTTATCTCTCTCTCTCTCTTCTTTCTCTGCTTTTCTGTCTTTCTCTTTCTCTGTCTCTCTCCCTCCCTCTCTTTCTCTCTCTGTCTTTGTCTGTCTCTCTCCCTCCCTCTTTCTCCCTCCCCCTCTCTCCCTACCCCTTTGTCTCTCTCTGTGTCTTGTCTCTCTCTGTTTCTCTGTCTCTGTCTGTCTTGTCTTTCTCTGCTTCTCTGTCTCTCTGTCTCTGTCTCTGTCTCTCTTCTTTGTCTCTCTCTCCCTCCCCCTCTGTTTCTGTCTCTGTCTCTGTTGCTGCCTCTCTCTGTCTCTCTCTCTCTCTGTCTTGTCTTTCTCTGTCTCTCTGTCTTGTCTTTCTCTGCTTCTCTGTCTCTCTCTGTCTGTCTTGTCTCTGTCTCTCCCTTCCTCTGTCTCTGCCTCTTGTCCTCTCCCTCTCGCCCTCCTCCTCTGTCTCCATCATTGTCTCTTTCTATCTCTCTCTGTGTCTTGTCTCTCTCTGCCTCTGTCTGTCTGTCTGTCTTGTCTTTCTCTGTTTCTCTGTCTGTCTCTCCCTCCCTCTTTTTCCCTCCCCCTCTCTCCCTCCCCCTCTGTCTCTGCCTCTCTCTTTGTCTCTCTTTCTCTGTCTTGTCTTTCTCTGCTTTTCTGTCTCTTTCTTTCCTCTGTCTCTGTCTCTCCCTCCCTCTCTTTCTCTCTCTCTTTGTCTCTCTCCCTCCCTTTTTTCCCTCCCCCTCTCTCCCTCCCCCTCCCCCTCTGTCTCTGTCTTTCTCTGCTTCTCTGTCTCTGTCTCTCTTTATCTCTCTGTCTCTCTCTCCTCCCAGGAGTCACACATTTTTCTCTTCACATGAGCCAACAGTGCTAGGAATAGGCTGTGGCTCTTTTCTCTCTTTCTGTTCAGAGACACAGTCTCTTCCGCCTGGTGTTTGCCTTGAGTGACTTCCATGGTAAACAAGGAAGACGGCCGGTCTGGTCTTGTGTGATTGTCAAAGTTTCACAACCAGCTCTGGGTGGGGGCACTTCCTCCCCTTGGACCCACAACCCATTGCTTAGGTGGAGAGGTTCACAGCTCAAAGTTAGGGAATAAAATTGATCAGGGGACCCTCAATCCAGAGGTTTCCTGAGTCCTCTGTGGCCTGCTTCTGACATTTCCTTATACAGGGTAGAGAAGAGAAAGAAAAAAAAGAGCATTTATTAGGCACCTACTATTGTGCTAAGCATTTTACTCAACCCTCACCACAACCCTGGGAGGATTAAATTCATTTTATGGTTGAAGAAACTGAAGCAAATGACTCTCCTAAGATCACACAGCTAGAAAGCCTCTGAGATCAGTTTTGAATTCAGGCCTTTTGATTCCGAGCCTGGTGCTCTATCTGATGGAGAGTGGGATGAGGATGGGGGTCCTCCTTGAGACCCCACCACTGGAAACACCAGCAAGTCCTGTCCTTCTCAGTCATGCTCTAACCTTTCTGTAGCTGATTATCAACATGCTCTGTTCTAAATGAGAGACCAATTTTACTATGGGATTTTAGGGGAAGAGCTGGTAGTGAAACCCAGGGAAGTTTCAGCTTATCCATGAAGTCTTTTTGGGGGACTTGGGCTGGGATTTTTCCTTTGCAGTGGGTTTTATCCCTTGGTTAGCCAGTTGCCTCTTAGTCTATGCTCTGAAACTCAAGAAAGGGTCAAAGTAATTGGTCTTTGGAGCCCAGGGGTACAATTACAGTCCATGGGGTTGGGGAGGGGCCCATTCATCACCGGCCAGTGGCAAAGGTCAGATTAGAACCCGAAGACCCTAAGGATCTGAGCTCTTGCTCTGTCCCTCTGCTCTCCACCCCATGAAAAACAAGAGGTCCTGCTGGCTGGGCTCCGGGTGTGCCCTTCTCCCCTTCTCCTCCAAGCTAAAATGATCAAGTTTCTGCAGCTAATTTGCCGCCAGAGCTTGGTGTGGGCAGCCCTGATTTCCAAGATCAGACCCTCTTGGGCTAGCTCCTTTCTAAGGCCCTGCTTGGGGCCAGCTCCAAGGGACATCAATCCCTTCTTTGCTCCACGGTCTCCTCTCAATGCCTGGATCCACTGCTGGGGGCTTGTTTCCTTCATCTCCTCTCTCTCACCCCTAAGATCTCCTGACTATTGCCCATGATCCATTTGGGCTGGTTCTTTTGTGTCTGTTTCCAAGTCCCCAGAAAATGAGTGCTTAAACACACACACACACACACACACACACACACACACACAAAATCACACTTAGACACACCCATACTTACATCAAAGGCATTAAATAAGTAGTGGCTTGGAACCAGGGGAGGAGGGCCCAGAATATCCCACTCCAGGGCCTGGGCTGTGGTTCCCCACCTTCCCACAAGGTTAGGGAAAGCCCAGAATTAAGGATTGCGACCGGTCCCAATTGTCGGGGCATGAAAAGCTGGTCTAGTGGCTGGAGGGTCTTCAGGAGGGTCCTAGGCAGAGGTGTCCCAGGAGGTGGCTGCTCCATGGGGAGCCCAGGGGTCTTCCAAATGTGCATCAATCCTGACAACTTTAAAAAAAATCCAATGATCAGGGCCAGTCCTCGTCCTTACCCACAGCAAAAGGGTCTGGGGGTAAAGAACTGTGTGGGTTTTTAGCTTGTATACTTAGCTCACACAGCAAATAAATGCTTGTTGACGGAATGAACTTGGATTCATCGAGGGACTGGGTTTGAATCTTATCTCTATTCAATGACCTTGGGGAACTAGTCACCTAGGTCTCAGTTTCCTCATCTGTAAAACGGGAGAGTTGGTCACTTCAAGCTCTGGGGGAATGAATGAATAGGAAAAGCCTTTCTTAAGCATTTGCTGTGTGCTCGGTCCAGCACAGTTTTTTATAGTTGGAAATCCAAATATAAAAAGAGAGATAAGATAGTCGTCTCTGGTCTCAAGAAATTTATATTCTGACAGGGCAAAGGCTCTTCACCTTTTTTGGGTGGTCTGGAGAAGACCATGGACCCCTTGGGTGGTCTGGGAAAGCTCATGGACGTCTCAGAGTAATGTTTTTAAATGCATATGATGAAAAACACAAGATTATAAAACAAATCCATTATGTTGAAATACATTTATCAGAATATATATTAAAAAAATAAGTCTATTAGAAGGAGGCTGTACATCTGGAGAGTGGTAGTTAAGGGGAGTTGTAGAGATATGAATCATGCCCTTTCCAGAAGCAATGGTAGCATGGGTTTGATTACTGTCCCCGAAGCAGGGTGCCCAGTGCCAGGTTGAGGGGGGTGGATGGATGACTGCGTGGGACAGAAGGCTAGAGCTTGGGGGGGTCTGGGGCCAGTTACCGGAAAGACTGGGCTAAGGGGGCTGGGTCCAGTTTTTGGACTCCGAGGGCAGGATTAGCTCCCCCCCGGGGGTCTGGGGGCCTGGATTCTGGAGCCCCACAGCTCTGGATCTGGTGAGGAGGCTGCTGGTGCCGAAGGTCAAGAGGTGGGCAGCAGAGGAGGACATGGTCCAGCTGGCGGGCTGGATGCAATCTGCTGATTTCAGGACAGAGGCGGCTCAATCACCCTTGAGGGGGCCCCTGGATGGCATGTCTGCTGTCCCTGCAGGTTGATAAGGGGGGCCAGCTGGTTTCTGATTTGATTAACCAAGCCAGAATAGAGGAATAATTAAGTCCAGAATGTCCTCTCTGTTCTTAATCTCCAAGTTCTCCTTTTCCAGGCTGGTCCCTTCTGGTGGGAGAGGGGCTCCTGGGTTATGGGGGGCCGGTGCCCAGGGCTCTGACTCAGGGGGGCTCTGACTCAGGGGGGCTCTGGCTCCTTTTGGGGACTGTTTTCTGGGCATGTGGGTCTGCGGCCAGGGGGACTTCTGAGGGTGCCCTGTGACTGCCTTGGTCTCCAGGGAGTTTCTGAGTGGGGAGGGAGGCAGGGTGAGGCTTTATGGGCTCAGCCCCCATTCTGGCCCCCAGGTTAGCACTGACTTAGGGGACGTAGAATCTGGCCACTTCCCCAGAAGACTGTAAAGGGGAGCTTTTCCAGTTCCAAGTTGACCCTGAAGGCCCTTCCAGCTGGGAGAGAAGATAGGATTGTGTAATTTAGAGCTGACAAGGACCTCATGGATCATTTCTTTCAGTTCTTTGATAGATGAAGGAAACTGAGTCCCAAAGAGATTCAAGAACTTGAACAGAGTAATTAGGAAGCAGAACAGGATTCAGTCCCAGGTCATTTGGCTCCCAAATTTGTCATTTTTCCATCACACCATTTTAAGAAAAGACTCCAAACTGGCCACATGGTGTAAATACCGGGCTCCGGTTATTCCCCATCCTGCCACTCCTTGGGGCCACAGGAGACCGATGGATCCGGTGCCCGGCTGGCCAGAGGCTTGGGGCTGCAGAGGACTCCGGAGAGTGGGAGGAGGGGATATTGGGGGGCCCACCCCGTGGGTCTGGGGGCAGATCTAGCCCCCCCCGGGAAGCTTGGGGTTCTGACCTAGATCTCGGCTGGGCCCAGGAGGATCTGAGCTTCTCCAGACACGAGCCAGGTAGGCCCCAGGCCCGGCCTCATCCACCCCGTCCAGTCCCGATGTCCATGTGTGTTAGTCTGAGGTCAGCTCTGTGGAATGTGGAGCAAGGGGGGGGGGGCAGCTGAGGGGGGGCTCCGGGGGGGGGCGGGGCGGGCTCTGCCAGGGACTTCTCAGAGGACCAAGAAAAAAGGGTTTCATAATAAGCATGGGGATCGGGTTTCTGAAAACAGCCTGCGAGGGTCAGCGGAGCAGCTGGCAGTGGGGGAGCGGGGCCGTGACCCGCCTCTGAACCCTTCCAATTCATTTCCTGTCAGAGTACAGGCCCAAGGGGCCAGGCCCCGAGATGTGGGGCTCTTCTGGGGAGCAGGCCTGCTGGAAAGCCGGATTCCAGGGATGGCTGACATTCCTTTCAGCCTCTTAGCCCCCCGCGGCCACTTGTAGTTCCTGGGATTGTTGGGGGGGGAAGGAGGGGGCCCTCAAGGGAACCTGGGGGGAGGAAAACAGGCAAGGAAATACTGACTGTAGTTCTCACTTCCAAGGCTACAGCAGGGAAAAGCCTTCCATTAATCACTCACCGATTCAGGGGGTATATAGGGAAACTACGTATGTTACAGAGAAACTCTGTCCAAACTAAGCGGGGCCCCAAGAATAACTGTTCTCTGGCTGACTGAGCCGTTATATAATGATAGGACTCTGTCTTGCCCTTAGGATAGAGCTGAGATCAGGGAGAAAACAAAATCTCCCAGGAGTCAAAATAGTGAGTAAATGCCCTCAAGTATTTTACTTATAGAAGGGAGGTCCCTTTCAGGATCCATTTACCTTTATTTTACTCAGGATTTTGACAATCTTGGCCATTTAGATTTTGCACTCAGTAGTCTCTCTCTCTCTCTCTCTCTCTCTCTCTCTCTCTCTC
>JAJPUD010033954.1:365-11094 GCA_023553655.1 Myrmecobius fasciatus
TGTATCCTGCAACTTTGCTAAAGTTGTGGATTAATTCTAATAGTTTTATAGTTGATCCTCTAGGGTTCTCTAAGTAGACCATCATATCATCTGCAAAGAGTGATAATTTGGTTTCCTCATGACCTACTCTAGTTCCTTTAATCTCTTTATCTTGTCTTATTGCCAAGGCTAGCATTTCTAATACAATATTGAACAGTAATGGTGATAGTGGACAACCTTGTTTCACCCCTGATCTTATTGGGAATGGTTCCAGTTTATCACCATTACATATGATGCGAGCTGATGGTTTTAAATAGATGCTACCGACTATTTTAAGGAACAATCCATTAATTCCTATACTCTCTAATGTTTTTAATAGGAATTGATGTTGGATTTTATCAAATGCTTTTTCTGCATCTATTGAGATTATCATATGTTTTTTTGCATGAGTAAATATTGAAAATTATCTATGCATGTATTTTTTAAAATATAAAATTTTTTAAAAGGTTCATCCTTCCCTTTAATGTTTTACTCTTCTATCTTACATTCTCATAAAATGTTTCTCTAGGTCTTTGTATAACAATCTAAATTTCCTGAAAAACTATGTAAGTCAGCTAATAAGATGAAACCAGTATTGAAAAGGAAGCAGAGAATGGAAAGAATTTCATGGCATAAAGAGACCAGATAAATTGAGTTTTGTTTCCCCTACAACACCACAGGCCCAACATAAATATCTGCTGAATATGGAACAATAGTATTACTAAAAAACACTTTAATTTTTGGATAGTCTCTAAATTGCTAATAACAAAAATAAACTTATTCATTATATTGACAATTTGTTTATATTATTTAAAAAAAGAGTTTTGTTATTGTTCTTGTTCCCAAATTATTTGATCATTAGTTTGTTTCCAAATAACTTTCTTTTTTGCTACTTAGATTACATGCAGATCTTTGGTTAAACTTATTTTGACACCGAGAAATTATTTCATGTATTTTTTTGGGGAGGCAGGAAATGGGGAAGTAAATGAAAGAAGATAGTTGTAAATAATATTCTGCCCTGTTTTTATATATGTAGGGACTTTCTCTCCCTCTTTCAATGCAGACCTGCAAATTTTCTAGAAGTTATAGTTATTAATGTCATCGGAACTCAACATGTGAAGTTATTTGCACAGGGTCACAAAACCAGAGGTGAAACTTGAACTCCAGCAATCCTAAATACAAGGGCAGCTTTCCATTTATTTTGCTAAGGTGAGCTGCTCTTTCAGGACCATACACCTGAAAGTCTCCGCTGTCTGTTAGTATTCATGTAGTAATTCAAAGTAAAGACAAAACAAGCAAAATGAAAGCATGTTTTGGCCTTATAAGTCGCTAGATAGCATTTTAGAGAAAGCATTGAAGAAGAGTCAAGAAGAGCCAGTTTGAATCCGATCTCAGATACTTACAGATCTATGACTCATGGCAAAACACTTAAGTTCTTTCATTATCATTTTCCTCATCTGCAAAATGGGAATACTAAGAGCACCTGCCTCACATAGTTATTGTGAGGGTCAAATGATATCATAAAGTATTTTGTAAGCCTTAAAGCATTATCTAAGTGCTTATTTTTGTTATTATCGTTATAATGATAGACTAATCCTAACTCCAGGTGCTCCTGCAAGATTCAGTGGAATTTCTAAACTCAGTGTATGCTCTCCTGTAAAGAAAGATAAAACTTCTCATCCACCATCAGTGAGATATGAACTTGAAATTGTTTCCCTGGAATTGGAGCCGGATTTCTGGCAGCTAACATCATGCACTACAGTTTCATCTCTAGTTCTCCTTTTGGCCAAGATCATTCTTTTCTTAGACAGCTGGCTAATGGTCAGGGGGCAGCCTGTGACCATGGAATAGTGTGTGGCTAAGCAGTTTGCATGAGGAGAGAGTTCATGACCTCAGCCTCATTAACTCTCCACTCTTACCAGCTGAGGTAACCAGCCATAGACTGACCGACACATTGATTCAGCCGTCATGCTTTGTGGGCAGGCTGCATGGCCTAGTGACAAGCTCTTTAAGCCTCAAGGGCCCCTTCTTCCTTCCCATTTTCTTGGCTCATCAGCCCTCATCCTTCCTTCAGTGTTTAATTTGAGTGAGGCACAATCTCTATGTTTTACAACGAGAAACCCTAGCCTCAAACTGGAAACAGTGCAGACATAGTTATGTTTTTCTTTAAGAGTTCTTGAATGTAAATTGTATGAACCAATGAATAGTGAAATTATCCACTTTGAATAGTTACCTGATTAAGTCGTTATGAAAATAATTCCCCCTCTCTCTTTTTGTTTTGTTTTGTCTGGATTTTTCTGAATGTTGAATTCACTTTAGTCAATCTTTATTATCTATAGGCCAATAGAAAACACTTCTCAACTAAATTATAAGAAAGTATTATCAAAATGGAATAAAATTATTATCTGGAAAATATTTGATCTTAATATTTCCTCTCTTCTCCCCCAGAAAGAACTTTTTCATGCTTGTTCAGAGAAAAAATATCATGTATTTATAATATTATTTTAAAATAAATCATCCTCTCATCTCATGACTAACATGCTTTTAATGCACTGTGTACTTAGTAGTATTAACAAGACTGATGTTTTATTAACATATTGAAAAAAAACTGTGCCTTTATATTAGGAAAAAAGATTAGAGAATCCAGTAAAATAACCTATAAAATTAAGTTCATTTTTTTGTATTCTTGTGAACATAAAGGAACAAATGAAGGGAGCAGTGAAAAGACAATGTAGCCCAGAGAAAAGTGTCTTAAATTTTGAGCCAGGAAGACCTGAGTTTCACAGCTTCTTCTGATACCTTTCAATTACTTGACTTCATGGGTAATTCATTAATGTTTATACTTCAATTACCTTTTTTGTAAAGTGTACATATTACTGCCTATATTAATCATTACTCTGTAACTGCCAAGGACCATATATGATGAGGTTTAAATTTTTCTTCTTTTTAATTTCTGTCCTGGGAATCCACTCTGCTCATTGCTGATTTTGTCACAAATTTCACACAATCCACAGTCACATTACTGTCAACTCTTCTCAGTTTGAGAACAATGGTCAAAGTCATTGCTTGTTATAAGATTATGTCAGTTTACTTACATATAACCATATTTGCCATGCTTGGATTTTTTTAGGTCTAAAGTGCCTGTCTTTAGCAACAAATTTACATAATATCTCCCACATTATTACAAGTTCATTGAAAGCAGGGATTGTCTTTGATTTTTTTAATAAAGCATTTAACAGAGTGATTGATACATACTGAGTGTTTTAAAATGTGTTTTATTCATTCTTTAACCACACAATGTTTATGAAGCTAAAATTAATATGCTACTGTTTATTATTCATTAATGGAAGTAGATTTTCATATTGATATCTCTGCTTAGAAAATTGATATCCTGAACATTTGCTTTTGGATAGGAAGGAAGGAAGAAAGAAAGAAAGGAAAAAAGAAAGAGAGAGACAGAGACAGAGAGAGAGAGAGACAGAGAGAGAAAGGAATGAAAGTAGGAAGTTTTAACTAAAGGATAAAGTAATATTCTAGATAATTTTAAAGTTAGAACCACAGAAAGGCTGAGGGTGGGAGGGTGATAAAAAACCTATTAGATACAGTAAACTGTGTGAAATTCTTTAGAAGTTTTATTTCATTTGATCCTCACAGCAATCTTAGAGGTAGATACTATTCTTACCTTCATTTTACAACTGAGGAAACTAAAGGACAAATAGATTAAGTGATTTGCCCAAGATCACACATCTTCCATCTAAGTCAGAATTTGAATTTGGTTCATCTAACCCAATAGCCAGTGCTTTATCCATTATACCACCTAGCTGAATCAATGTTTCTAAATAAAGACCATAAACTACATAGGTCAAAAATTAATTTCCCTTTCTGACAAAATTCTACAAAGTACTTTTAGTGAAAGAGGAAATCATATATCCACACATCAGTACAACTAGATCAAGATTAGGCTTTGCAACATTAACTTAATTTTTATTTATTTCTGATGTGGTAGGTTGAGATACGGTGTACCTAAATTTTAATAAAACATTATGTAGTATCTCATAACATTCTGCAAAACTAGATGAAATGTACCCTTGACCAAAGTGCAATTAAAAGATTCAAAATTGGATGAATTTTTGACCCAATGAGAATGTATTAATTTTTGGATATTATTGTGTAATTATGTATCAAGTGGAATTGTAGGAAGCTAGAGTACTGAAACTGGAGTTAGGAATATCTGAGATAAAATATCCTGACACTTATTACCTATATGATCCTGGGCAGGTCACTTAACCTATGTTTATTTATTTTTCCTCTATAAAGTACCATCCCTTCCTAAGATGTTATGAAGATGAAGTAATATTTCAAGTACTTCACAAATATTAATGAATTATACAATTGGTGCCTAGCTGAAATGTTCACTAGTTAGACTTAGTACCCCAGGATTTACACTTTATTTTTTTTTCTATTTAATAGCTTTATCAATAATTTGGATGAAGGCATAGTAAGAATATTTTTTCACATTAAAAAAATCCCATAAAGCTGGAACAAATAGTTAATAGGTTTGAAAATGATCTTTGAAATCTAGAATATTGAGCTGAATCAAATAATATGATACTTGGTAAGAAAAAAAAATATGAAGTTTTACATTTTGACTAAAACATTCAACTTCAAATGTATCAGAGGAATTAGAAGGCATGATTAGGTAGTAGTTTGCCTAAAAACTCCAAGTATTTTAATGAGCTTCAATCTAAACATAAATCAGAAGTGTGAAATTCAGCTAAGTAGACTTATAAAATCTTAGGCTTCATAGGAGAAACAGAAACTCAATAACTAAAGAGAAGTCAGGGCTATAGCTAGTGTAAGATTACATGAGAAGGACTATGTTAAGATCTGGCAACAACAGTTTTGGATGGACATTAATAATCTACATAGCTTCAAAAGAAGAAAAAACAGGAGAGTGTACAACCTTAACTTCATTGTAAATAATGATTAGTTGAAGGAATTAGAAATGTTTCTTTGAGAAAGAGAAGACCTTGTAAAAACATAATTACCACTTCCAACATTTTGAAGATCTGTAAAATGACAAAAACAGTATATTTGCATGCTTAATATAATATTTTAAAGTACTCTAATATAAAATTACTGTGGGATGCAGGTGATGCTTAAATTATTTTTTTCTAGAATTTTTTTATTCTTTTTCATTTCTTTTGCATTGCAAGGTAAATTTAAATGTTATAGAATTAAGTAAAATTATTGAGTGAAGAGCACAAAATAGGATGAAATTAAGTACAAAATTAAAAAAAAACTAAATTAAAACAAAATAAAATATCATTAAATACCATTTGAACGATGTAAGGAAAACACATTATCCAGGCAAGGCTCATTTTTTGATGTTGTATTGTTCAGACAGCAAATTGTAATGATAGTAGAATGTAGGAGACAAAAATGGAGTGATGGCCTTAGATTGAAGAAGATGTAAGTTACAGTCCTTTAACTATTATTTTAAGTTATGGTGATCATGGGTGAGCCATTTAACCTTTCTGTGCCTCAGTTTCCTTCTCTTCAAAATGAAAATTACAGCTTCAGAGTACCCATTTCAGCACCTATTTATTATTATAACGATAATGTGAGATGTGTGCATGTGTGGGTGTACGTGTAATGCTTTGCAAATCTAATTATATAAGTTTAAGCTACTGTTACTGTTAAAATTAAATTTTCTCTCCAACGCCCCAGGTTCCTTAAACAAAGCCAATTTGCCTCAATTTATTTGACTGTAGAATGAAAATAAATGAGCTCTAAAACTTGGTGCTTATATTTAGCTACATATCTATACTTTAGAAAATATAATTTTAATGATATCCCTCAGAACTGAAATATAAATTTGTCTTTACATGAATCTACACATGTGTGGAACTTGAATTTGCCAACCTCATCCATTATGAAACATTTTTTGTTCTTCTGCCGAACTGGGAGAAACAAGAGATATGTCCTCTTTCCTTTTGTAGACAAAATTTGGAATAGTGAATTTGAAAATCCTGAATGCATTTAAGGCAAAATGAATTTTATCATGGATACCCAGAAACACATCTAGCAACTGAATCTCTACTTTCCTGCAGAAAAGTCTTAAGTGGAGGGTTCCTTTTTTTGTATGTGACAGTTTTGTGTTTTAATCTCCTGCAGGTTTTGGGTCCTACAATAAAATTAGACTTGAGACTTAGTTTTTATCTTTAGTCTTCTGTCTGCTTACTATTCCTGCAAAACTCAATGGAAACTTCATTGGCATGAAGACTATGAAAAGTTTAGAAGATAACTGTAATATGGAGAAAGAGAAAATCTCCAGCTGACTAAAGACATGATGGGGACTATTTTTACTTCCTTTGAAAGTATTCCAGAATTGTTTCCTTATTTATAACCAACTGAATAGAAGGGGAAGAGGTTTAAAAGATAAAGTAGAAAGATATATATTCAAAGAAGTAACATTTCTTAGAAAGGAAGGAGTGTGATATAAAAAAAATATATAATTTCTTTTTTTATATTTGACAATATACCGTCTGGAGATCGGAAGAGCGTCGTAGGACACTTGTGACAAATGCTATTATAGCACTTCTAAACCAATCCTGATTTGGACCAGAGAGCAGGGTTAATTCCCTTCCAAGTTAATAACATTCACCTAAAAGACTAGCCCAAGGCAATCAGTAACAAAACCATAATTAACATTTAAATAACCCAATTTTAAGCTCAAACTTTAAGCAGTGTCTTTAAAAAAAACAAAAACAAAAAAAAACCCCTATAATTTCTTACCAATTTTATGAGTGCTGAATAACCTGGATATGTCATTCATCCTTTTATATATTTGATTTCTAATATATAAATTTAAAAAGTCTTGAAATAGCACACATATGTGACAATGCATCTCTATCCAAGAGTAATAGCTATTACAGAAGCTAGATGATGTTTCCAGTAAATGCAACTAACTGGGCTCCTGAAAGCATTGAACACTTATTTGGTGCTTAGAAAGAAAACAATAATAATAAATAGGCAAATTTGTGGCTTGAAATGTAGTTACTTTTCTTCTAGATGGCAAGAAGCCAGGACACTTACTCACTTTAATTATGGGGGAAAAGGAACACTTAGAAATGGATTTTATGTTGTTCTTATTCACAGACTAGATCATTACAACTGGGGATGTTCATGAGTTTTAAGCTAAGGTAAGCATTTTGGTGAGCCTCAATAATTCTCTCACATCACAAGAGTGATATCCTCGAATCCAGCTTTACAGGTGCCTGAAGTCCATGGAGAAAACTCATGGTCAAGGTAGCTTTAAAATGACTGCTTAGAATGTAAGGACTAAACCTTCTTTAAGAGTGTTCAGAACAGATCTACTTTGGAACTTTGATCACCAAAAGGTAGGTGTATAGAGATTTCCTTAATTAGTGACAAGAAATGCAACCAAATGTGACAGGAATAATTTGTAATTTGTAGGACCTTCTATGATGTTGGGTCCCATGTCCTCCAGTTCAGTAGATTAGAAGGGAAACCCTGATAATTCTTTTTATACAGCTATAATTTACTATTCTATTGTCATTTCATACATCCATATTAAAAATCAAATTAGATTAAATGTACTGTACTTTAGAGGCATTTTTAAAGAAAATATTAACAATTTTTCCATCCACAAAGAGTATGACAGTTTCTCAATAAGATCATTTGTTGCAATATTAAAATTTAGTTTCAGATATGAGCTATAATAAAGAATATTTTAAAAACTATCAAAAATAATACTAATTTTGAATTGGTAAGCAATGCATTACCAAGACAATTCATGTAGAGGAGAACTTTCCTGAAGTATTCAGTCCTTTCATTGTTTTCCCCTAGCCCCATTATAGATATTTCTGTTCTACATCACCAATTACTTTAAATATGCTTTGTATACACTCTAAAAGGTATTTCTTTTTAATATGTTGTTTCTCCCTGGTAGAATTTAGGCTACCTAATAGAAGAGCCTATTTTGGTTCACAAGTAAAGAGTGTCTGGTACCTAATAAAACCTTGATACTTACTGAATTGAATCAAGTTAAACTGATTAAACTTGTTGTGATTGCCCTTGGAAGGCATATATAAAATTAAGGAGTGAAAATTACAGGCAGAGAGATTTTGGATCAATTTAAAGAAGCAAGGGAAAGGAGCAAGCTTTTTAACCATTATATTTGTCCAGAATAGAAGGAGCTGTGGGATGGTGTAAAGGACAGGGAATTTTATTTCAGTGATAATTACTTATAGGGAAAAATGTAGACAAGATTTATGGTTTTGGCAGAGATTGGATAATATGTCCTCTGAGGTGCCTTCCAACTTCAATTCTATAATTCTATCATTTTATTTTCTCACTTTAGTCAAAATAATAAAATAAATTATCCATATTTACATAGTCTTAGAGTCAAAGTCAAAACTAATTTAGCAAAGACCATGTTGTGTTTTTTTTTTTCACACTATCTCTATATCCTTTTGACTAAGTGAATACTTGTCACATAGTAGAGGCTTCAGTGGCCATGCATTCCAATTCATATCTGATATAGAATTCCCTCCAGATTCTTATATCATTATTCAGCCATAACCTTTTTTTTTTACCTCTAGTCTCACAACACAAATTGTCTATTGGAGATGTTGAGCTGTATTACACTTCTCAAACTCAACATGTCTAAAGTATGACTCATTAATACCTTTTTCTTTTACCCTCTCTCTCCTTTCAAATTTTCCTGTTACCAATGCAGATATAATCATATTTCTCCCAAACAAAGCTTGCTATATTAGTATTATCTTCTTTTGCTCAATTGCATGCATTATAAATATCCATTCCAATGCCAGATTTCTTGTTTATATTTTTACATCATTTCTTATTTATATTCTCCTTTCTTCAATTAAATTGCTATCTTCCTGATGCAAGCTCTGAATATTTCATACATGAATTATTTCAATAGTCTTCTGGATGCTCTCCTTGACACGTCTCTCCTCACCCCACTCAGTTTTCAAAAATAATCTTCTGATATTTGGGGACAGAGCCAGAGAGAAGACACACTTCAATCCAACAGCAATAGATACAAAGAGAAATTCCATTTAAAATAACTGTCAATAGTATAAAATATTTGAGAATCTATCTGCCAAGGGAAAGTCAGGAACTATATGAGCAAATTACAAAACACTTTCCATACAAACTCAGATCTAACCAACTGGAAAAATACCAAGTGCTTTTGCACAGGTTGAGAGAATATAATAAAGGTGACAATACTACATAAACTAATCTATTTATTTAGTGCTGTACCAGTCAAACTCCCAAGAAACTATTTTACTGACCTAGAAAAAAATAACAACAAAATTCATTTGAAAGAACAAAAGGTAGTTCAACATTTTTAATATGTAGTGGACTTATTTCAACATTATTAACATGTAGTGGACTTCCTGCCATCTAGAGGAGGGGAGGGGACTGGGGGTAAAATTTGTAATGGAAACCTTTGTAAAGATCAGTGCATGTCCCCATACATATGTTATACAAATAAAAATCTTTAATAAAAAAAAGAACAAAAGGTAAAAAAAAAATCCAGAGAATTAATGAAAAACAAAAAAGAAAATGAAAGTGGCTGAGCTGTATCAGATCTAAAACTATATTATAAAGCAACGATTATCAAAAACATTTGATACTGGAAAAGAAATAGAGCAGTTAATCAGTGGAATAGATTAGGTTCACAGAACAAAATAGTCAATTACTATAGCAATCAAGTGTTTTACAAACCCAAAGACCCCAGCTTTTGGGATAAAAACTCACTATTTGACAAAAACTGCTCGGGAAATTGGAAACTGTATGGCAGAAACTAGGCATTGACCTACACATAACACCTTATATCAAGTTAAGACCAAAATGGGTTCATGATCTAGACATAAAGAATGATATAATAAACACTTCAGAAGATAACAGGAAAAGTTATCTGTCAGATCTTTATTGGAGGAAGAAATTTGTGACCAAAGAACTAAAGGTCATTATTTATCACAAAATAAATAAATTTGATTATATGCAGTTAAAAAGTTTTTGTATAAACAAAATAATGCAGACAGGAATAGAAGGGAAGCAATCAACTGGGAAAACATTTTTATATTCCAAAGTTCTGATAAAGATCTCATTTCTAAAATACATAAAGAATTGAATCAAATTTATAAGAATTCAAGAAATTCTCCAATTGTCAAATGGTAAAAGGATATGAACAGACAATTTTCAGATGAAATTGAAACAATTTCTAGTCATATGAAAACGTGCTCCAAATCACTATTGTTGAAAGAAATGCAAATAACACAATTCTGACATACCACTACACACCTCTCAAATTGGCTAAGATGACAGGAAAAGATAATGGCAAATCTTAGAGTGGATGTGGTTAAACTAGGACACTAATACACTGTTAGTGGAGTTGAGAACTGCTCTAACCATTCCAGAGAGCAATTGGGAATTATGCTCAAAGGGGTATAAAACTCGGCATACCCTTTGATCCATCAGTATTATATATAGTGCTTATATCCCAAAGAGATCTTAAAGAAAGGAAAGGGACCCACATTTGCAAAAAAGTATGTGGCCACCCTTTTTTTTTATTTTAGGCTTTTTATTTGTATAACATATGTATGGGTAGTTCCCCAACCTTGATCTTTACAAAGCTTTCGAATACAAATTTTAC
>JAJPUD010033955.1:0-11094 GCA_023553655.1 Myrmecobius fasciatus
TCTGGGTGTATATGGCTTTCTTCAGTGAACAATTGGAGGTGGTTTGAAACATATCATTGTTGAAGAGAGCCATGTCCATCAGAATTAATTGTCATATAGTACTGTTGTTGCCGTGTATAATGATCTCCTGGTTCTGCTCATTTCACTCAGCATCAGTTCATGCAAGTCTCTCCAGGCCTCTCTGAAATCATCTTGCTGGTCATTTCTTACAGAACAATAATATTCCATAATGTTCATATACCATAATTTATTCAGCCATTCTCCAATTGAAGGGCATCTATTCAATTTCCAGTTTCTAGCCACTACAAAAAGGAAAGCTTTTTATTTTCAAAACATATGCATGGATAATTTTTCAACATTGACCCCTGCAAAACCTTGTGTTCGAAATTTTCCCTCCTTTCCCCCGCCCTCTCCCCTGGATGGTAAGTAATACAATATATGTTAAACATGTTAAAGTATATGTCAAATCCAATATACGCATACATATTTATACAATTATCTTGTGCCCAAGAAAAATTAGATCAAAAAGGAAAAGAAATGAGAAAGAAAATAAAATGTAAGCAAACAACAACAAAAAGAGTGAAAAGACTATGTTGTGATCCCCACTCAATTACCACAGTCTTCTCTCTGGGTATGGATATCTCTCTTCATCACAAGATCACTGGAACTGGCTTGAATCATCTCATTGTTGGAAAGATTCATGCCCATCAGAATCGATCATCTTATAATCTTGTTGCCGTGTGTAAAGATCTCCTTGTTCTACTCATTCTGAAGTACTCTTTTGCTGACCTCTTACAATGGGTCATAAGTTCATAAATTTAGAGCTTGAAAAAAACTTGGAGGTCCAGTCCAGTTTCTTTTAATTCAATTTTATTTTATTTTCAGTTTTAAATTCTCTACTTTCCTCCTCTGTCTACCCCATTCACTGAGAAAGAAAAAAAACACACCCCAAACCTCATGACAAGTATGTATGGTCATGAAAAATAAATTCCCTAAATGGCCAATTAAAAAAGGAAAGAGAAAAAAGAAAGAAAAGAAAAAAAAGTTCAATTCCTATTTTCAGTTCATTAGCTCTCTGCCTGGAGGTGGATAGTATTATTACTTCATGAGTCTTTTGGGACTCCTGATGCTGGGCTATTGTATTGATCAGAATTACTAAGTCTTTGAAAGATGATTCTCTTTACTATATTCTTTTTATTGTATAAATTTTTCTCTCAGTTTCATTCAGTTTACTTTGCAGCAGTTCAGATAAGTCTTCCTAAGTTTTTCAAATCATCCCATACATCATTTTTCACAGCTTAATTCCATCACATTCATAAGTCATAAATTTTCAATTATTCCCTCAGAGAAGGATATCCCCTAAGTTTCTGATTATTTGTCAGCACAAAAAGAGATGCTTTAAATATTCTTGTATATATGAGCTTTTCCTCTTTCTTTGATCTCTTTTGGTAATAAACTTAGTTAACAGTGTTGCTGGGTCAAGGAGTATGCACAGTTTAATAGCTTTTTGGGCATAGTTCCAAATTGTTTTCCAGAATGGTTGGATTAGTTGGATAGTACATTAGTGTATTTATTTTCTCACAGCCCCTCCAGCTGTCATTTTTTTTTGTTATAACCAATCTGTTGATGTGAGGAGGCAAATCAGAGTTTCTTAAAATTTGTATTACTCTAATCATTAGTAATTTAATTTTTTTACATGGTTATTGACAATTTGGATTCTTCCTATGAAAACTGCCTATTCCTTTTCCTTTTTAGTAGCTGGGGAAATGGATCTTTCTCTTCTGAATTTAATTAAATTTCTTATGTATCTTAGAAATAAGAATTTTATCAGAGGAACTTACTGCAAATTTTCCCCCATTTCCTTCTTTTCTTTTAATTTTACAACATTGATTTTGTTTATTTAAAACTTTAAAATTTGATTTAATCAAATGATCCATTTTACCTCCTATAAACTATCTCTCATTTAGTCATGAATTTTCACTCTAGCCATAGATATGAAAAGAAATTTCTTCCCTGATCCACTCATTTACTTATGATGTCACCCTTTATATCTAAATTATATACCTCTTTTTCCCCTGAGGCAATTGGGATTAAGTGACTTGCCCAGGGTCACACAGCTAGGAAGTGTTAAGTGTCTGAGATCAGATTTGAACTCAGGTTCTCCTGACTTCAGGGCTGGTGCTCTATCCCCTTTATATACCCATTTTGAACTTATCTTAAAATATGGTGTGAGATATTAGTTTCTATGTAGTTTCTATCAGTTTACTTTCCAGTCCTCCCAGCAGTTTTTATTGAGTAGGGAGTTCTTGCTCTAATAACTAGGATCTTTGGCTTTATCAAAGACTAGGCTACCATATTCATTTGCTTTTGTATATTGTATACCTAATTTGTTTCCTTGATCAACCTCTCTATTTCTTACTCAGAACTGGAATTGTTTTTGATAATTACAGCTTTGTAACATAGCTTTTGATCTTGGTACTGTTATGTTCCCTTCCTTCCCATTTTTTTTAGCAACATATCTGTTGCTACTATATTTTTCTAGCTCTATAAAGCAATCCTTAAATTTGATTGGTACAGCACTGATTATCCTTTAATTTATAATTGAGAAAACAGGCCTGCAGAGATTAAAGACCCAAAGTTAATAAGTGGCAGGACTGGGATTTCAACCCAAATCTCTGGCTTCAAAATTAGCTCTTGCCCAGTCACATCATCCCATGTTTCCCAAGGCTTTCTTTGCTCTCTCCTTTGCCGGTCTCAATCACTATGCTGGGTTACTTGCTATTCCTTGCTCATGACACTTTTCCAGACTGTGTCCCCTTGTATTGATTGTTCCAGGATGTGGAATGTTCTTCCTATTTACCTGCTGACTCCAAGTCTAGCCCCTGTCCTTACTCCTTCATATTAACATTAAATACATAAATTAATATATTTGTTGAATGAACAACAGGATCCACAATGATGAATGGATTAGAGAAGGGAGAGAATGGCAGCAGAGATACCAATTAGGAAGCCATTATGTAATCTAGGTGAGATACCTGAACTAGGGGAGAGACCTGTGACTGAGGGAGGGCAGAGTCAAAGGTCTTGGCCATTGGAAGGAGTGAGAATGGGAGGAGGAAAAGTGAATAGTGACCTTTCAAACTGGCTGAATGGGAGGGTGGCAAAGGGCTCTACAGAAATAGGAGACCTTTGGAGGAGAGGTGGGCTTTGGAATTAGGACACGTTCTCTCCACCAATGTAGCAATCCAGTTCCTCCCCTAGCCTAGTCCAGCCTTCCTATTCTTTTCTTCTTTGATCTTTCTTTTATTCCCAACATAGCTAGAACAAAACACCTTTTTGATGTCAGTATTTATTGAAAGCTTTGGCCACCTTTTGCAGAGCTGGGTCCCCAAACCTCATCCGGAAAAGTTGAGGAGATGTAAGACAAGACAAAGATTTTAGGAAAATAATCTGGATGGATGATAAGCTCATTGTGATCAATAGTGTGTCTTGAAAGCCAAGAGCCACAATCAGGAATTAGGCTACATCCAGAGTCAGAGAGTCCAGAACAAGGGAGAGAGAGAACAGTTCCACTGTCCTCTGCCCTGGTCAGACCCTCGTGTCCTTTTAGAAAGGACATTGACAAACTGGGATATGTCCACATCATAATTACAGGAATGATTAGAGAACAAAGGGATTATTTGGAAAGACTGACATTTTTCTTCTGGAGAAGAGAAGTGCTTAGGGGAGACAAATTAGCTTGAAGAACCGAAATGTGAAAGAAGGCTCAGTCTTCTGCTCGGCTCCAGAAGACAAAATTGGGAACGAGGAATAAAAGGGGAGGAGAGGCAGATTTAGGCTCCATTCAAGGGAATATTTTCCAATGACTAGAACTGACCCAAAGTGGAATAAACCTGATTAAGGAGTGGTGAGCTTCCCCTTCACTGGAAGCCTTTGAGCAGAGACCAGATTACTACTGCTCAGGGATATTGTAGAAGGGACTCGTGGTCAGCTCCAGGTAGGACTCGATGGAACCTGAGCTCCTGCTAAATCTGAGACTCTGAGAGTCCAGTAAGGATGCTGTTTCTATCTACCTTCCAGAGTCCAGACCTGGTCTCACCTCACAGCCTTCCCAAATCTAATTCCTTTTTCTTTCTCCATTCAAGGCTGGGCATTCCATGGCCTTCACCAAACTCTAAGGCTTCTGGGCCTCTTCTGTCTCATTTATTGGTTCTTCTATGTTTGAATGGCCTCGATGAACTTTTTTGTGTCTCTAACCATTATCACTTTCAGTGATCTCATTAATTCCTGGCTAAAATGATTCTCTTTATGCAACTGATTCAAATTCACTTATATCTCCAGCCCTGATCTCTCCCTAGTTTCAGGCCGGCAGCACCAACTGTCCATTGGACATCTACCTGGAACATCCCCAAATTTAACACATCCCATTGTCTGTCTCTTTGAACCCGACCCTTTTTCAAACAACGCCCTAATGGTTTCTAGTTAACTAGACTGGGAATTTCAGAGTCGTTCCCCCCTCTTCTTTATTGCTGCAGAAGAGGGAAAAAGGAAGAGGGCCCAGGACAGAGAATCAGGGGGATGGATGTCTGCAGTTGGTGGGAATGGCATAGATAAAGGATCTAGCCAGGGGGTCTAGGAAAAATTAGAGAAGCAGAATGGAGCGTTGTCTACAGATTCAGAGAAGGGAGAGTGTTCAAGGATGTGGTCAGCAATGCTTATGGTGAAGAGAAGTGGAGAAGGACAAAGACTGGGAAAAGGCCATTTAGAGGGAGAGCTGGAAGCCAGCTACACAGCGGATGAAAGAAGGGTGAGATAGGAAGTGGGGGCACCAGGAATGATCCTTCCAGGATGTCAGGGAGTGGAAGAGGTCAAGGGCAGGAAGTCAGGAGCTCCCTGGGGTTCTCGAGGAGGAGGAGTTATCGAGGAAAACCGCAAAATTGGTCACCATCCTGGGAAGCCCTGCTGGGCTAAGCGCAATGAGCCTGTCTGGCCTCCTTCCTTCAGGGGTTCCCTGCTCCTCATCAAGCAGCACCCCCTTCCCTTCCCCAACCCCATCTAACTCCTGCCCCCAGGCCCATGTTTGGAAAGTCAGGGCAGAGAAGCTGGCACCCTGAGTCCTCCTGGGCAGCCATGCCCAAGTCAGTTGCTCTTGTTCTCTGTCTCTTTTTTTGTCTCTGTCTCTGTCTCTTTCTCTGTTTTTGTCTCTATTTCTCTCTTTCTGTGTCTCTCTGACTGTCTCTGTCCCTGTGTCTATCTCTCTCTGTGTGTATCTCTCTATTTCTGTCTCTCTGTGTCTCTGTGCCTGTCTCTTTCTTTCTCTGTCTCTGTCTCGATCGATCTGTCTTTCTCCATCCCTCTAGCTGTCTCTGACTATCTCACTATCTCTCTTTGTCTTTCTGTCTGTTTCTGTGTTTCTTTCTGATTGTCTCTCTCTCTGTGTCTGTGTCTGTCTCTGTGTGCATCTTTCTGTATCTTTCTAGGTCTGTCTGTCTCTCCCTCCCTCTCTCTGTCTTTGTCTCTCTTTCTCTCTCTGTCTGTCTCTCTGTCTTGTTTTTCTCTGCTTCTCTGTCTCTCTCTTCCTCCCTCTCTTTCTCTTTCTCTCTCTGTCTCTGTCTGTCTCTCTCCCTTCCCCTCTCTCCCTACTCCTCTGTTTCTGTCTCTGTCTCTCTGCCTGTCTTGTCTCTGTCTCTGCCTCTCTCTTTATCTCTCTCTCTCTCTTCTTTCTCTGCTTTTCTGTCTTTCTCTTTCTCTGTCTCTCTCCCTCCCTCTCTTTCTCTCTCTGTCTTTGTCTGTCTCTCTCCCTCCCTCTTTCTCCCTCCCCCTCTCTCCCTACCCCTTTGTCTCTCTCTGTGTCTTGTCTCTCTCTGTTTCTCTGTCTCTGTCTGTCTGTCTTGTCTTTCTCTGCTTCTCTGTCTCTCTGTCTCTGTCTCTCTTCTTTGTCTCTCTCTCTCCCTCCCCCTCTGTTTCTGTCTCTGTCTCTGTTGCTGCCTCTCTCTGTCTCTCTCTCTCTCTGTCTTGTCTTTCTCTGTCTCTCTGTCTTGTCTTTCTCTGCTTCTCTGTCTCTCTCTGTCTGTCTTGTCTCTGTCTCTCCCTTCCTCTGTCTCTGCCTCTTGTCCTCTCCCTCTCACCCTCCTCCTCTGTCTCCATCATTGCCTCTTTCTATCTCTCTCTGTGTCTTGTCTCTCTCTGCCTCTGTCTGTCTGTCTGTCTTGTCTTTCTCTGTTTCTCTGTCTGTCTCTCCCTCCCTCTTTTTCCCTCCCCCTCTCTCCCTCCCCCTCTGTCTCTGCCTCTCTCTTTGTCTCTCTTTCTCTGTCTTGTCTTTCTCTGCTTTTCTGTCTCTTTCTTTCCTCTGTCTCTGTCTCTCCCTCCCTCTCTTTCTCTCTCTCTTTGTCTCTCTCCCTCCCTTTTTTCCCTCCCCCTCTCTCCCTCCCCCTCCCCCTCTGTCTCTGTCTTTCTCTGCTTCTCTGTCTCTGTCTCTCTTTATCTCTCTGTCTCTCTCTCCTCCCAGGAGTCACACATTTTTCTCTTCACATGAGCCAACAGTGCTAGGAATAGGCTGTGGCTCTTTTCTCTCTTTCTGTTCAGAGACACAGTCTCTTCCGCCTGGTGTTTGCCTTGAGTGACTTCCATGGTAAACAAGGAAGACGGCCGGTCTGGTCTTGTGTGATTGTCAAAGTTTCACAACCAGCTCTGGGTGGGGGCACTTCCTCCCCTTGGACCCACAACCCATTGCTTAGGTGGAGAGGTTCACAGCTCAAAGTTAGGGAATAAAATTGATCAGGGGACCCTCAATCCAGAGGTTTCCTGAGTCCTCTGTGGCCTGCTTCTGACATTTCCTTATACAGGGTAGAGAAGAGAAAGAAAAAAAAGAGCATTTATTAGGCACCTACTATTGTGCTAAGCATTTTACTCCACCCTCACCACAACCCTGGGAGGATTAAATTCATTTTATGGTTGAAGAAACTGAAGCAAATGACTCTCCTAAGATCACACAGCTAGAAAGCCTCTGAGATCAGTTTTGAATTCAGGCCTTTTGATTCCGAGCCTGGTGCTCTATCTGATGGAGAGTGGGATGAGGATGGGGGTCCTCCTTGAGACCCCACCACTGGAAACACCAGCAAGTCCTGTCCTTCTCAGTCATGCTCTAACCTTTCTGTAGCTGATTATCAACATGCTCTGTTCTAAATGAGAGACCAATTTTACTATGGGATTTTAGAGGAAGAGCTGGTAGTGAAACCCAGGGAAGTTTCAGCTTATCCATGAAGTCTTTTTGGGGGACTTGGGCTGGGATTTTTCCTTTGCAGTGGGTTTTATCCCTTGGTTAGCCAGTTGCCTCTTAGTCTATGCTCTGAAACTCAAGAAAGGGTCAAAGTAATTGGTCTTTGGAGCCCAGGGGTACAATTACAGTCCATGGGGTTGGGGAGGGGCCCATTCATCACCGGCCAGTGGCAAAGGTCAGATTAGAACCCGAAGACCCTAAGGATCTGAGCTCTTGCTCTGTCCCTCTGCTCTCCACCCCATGAAAAACAAGAGGTCCTGCTGGCTGGGCTCCGGGTGTGCCCTTCTCCCCTTCTCCTCCAAGCTAAAATGATCAAGTTTCTGCAGCTAATTTGCCGCCAGAGCTTGGTGTGGGCAGCCCTGATTTCCAAGATCAGACCCTCTTGGGCTAGCTCCTTTCTAAGGCCCTGCTTGGGGCCAGCTCCAAGGGACATCAATCCCTTCTTTGCTCCACGGTCTCCTCTCAATGCCTGGATCCACTGCTGGGGGCTTGTTTCCTTCATCTCCTCTCTCTCACCCCTAAGATCTCCTGACTATTGCCCATGATCCATTTGGGCTGGTTCTTTTGTGTCTGTTTCCAAGTCCCCAGAAAATGAGTGCTTAAACACACACACACACACACACACACACACACACACACAAAATCACACTTAGACACACCCATACTTACATCAAAGGCATTAAATAAGTAGTGGCTTGGAACCAGGGGAGGAGGGCCCAGAATTCCCACTCCAGGGCCTGGGCTGTGGTTCCCCACCTTCCCACAAGGTTAGGGAAAGCCCAGAATTAAGGATTGCGACCGGTCCCAATTGTCGGGGCATGAAAAGCTGGTCTAGTGGCTGGAGGGTCTTCAGAAGGGTCCTAGGCAGAGGTGTCCCAGGAGGTGGCTGCTCCATGGGGAGCCCAGGGGTCTTCCAAATGTGCATCAATCCTGACAACTTTAAAAAAAATCCAATGATCAGGGCCAGTCCTCGTCCTTACCCACAGCAAAAGGGTCTGGGGGTAAAGAACTGTGTGGGTTTTTAGCTTGTATACTTAGCTCACACAGCAAATAAATGCTTGTTGACGGAATGAACTTGGATTCATCGAGGGACTGGGTTTGAATCTTATCTCTATTCAATGACCTTGGGGAACTAGTCACCTAGGTCTCAGTTTCCTCATCTGTAAAACGGGAGAGTTGGTCACTTCAAGCTCTGGGGGAATGAATGAATAGGAAAAGCCTTTCTTAAGCATTTGCTGTGTGCTCGGTCCAGCACAGTTTTTTATAGTTGGAAATCCAAATATAAAAAGAGAGATAAGATAGTCGTCTCTGGTCTCAAGAAATTTATATTCTGACAGGGCAAAGGCTCTTCACCTTTTTTGGGTGGTCTGGAGAAGACCATGGACCCCTTGGGTGGTCTGGGAAAGCTCATGGACGTCTCAGAGTAATGTTTTTAAATGCATATGATAAAAAACACAAGATTATAAAACAAATCCATTATGTTGAAATACATTTATCAGAATATATATTAAAAAAATAAGTCTATTAGAAGGAGGCTGTACATCTGGAGAGTGGTAGTTAAGGGGAGTTGTAGAGATATGAATCATGCCCTTTCCAGAAGCAATGGTAGCATGGGTTTGATTACTGTCCCCGAAGCAGGGTGCCCAGTGCCAGGTTGAGGGGGGTGGATGGATGACTGCGTGGGACAGAAAGCTAGAGCTTGGGGGGTCTGGGGCCAGTTACCGGAAAGACTGGGCTAAGGGGGCTGGGTCCAGTTTTTGGACTCCGAGGGCAGGATTAGCTCCCCCCCGGGGGTCTGGGGGCCTGGATTCTGGAGCCCCACAGCTCTGGATCTGGTGAGGAGGCTGCTGGTGCCGAAGGTCAAGAGGTGGGCAGCAGAGGAGGACGTGGTCCAGCTGGCGGGCTGGATGCAATCTGCT
Source organism: Myrmecobius fasciatus (assembly GCA_023553655.1). Lineage (NCBI taxonomy): Eukaryota > Metazoa > Chordata > Mammalia > Dasyuromorphia > Myrmecobiidae > Myrmecobius > Myrmecobius fasciatus. Next base: position 9,199 of record JAJPUD010033955.1, read on the forward strand.
GATTTCAGGACAGAGGCGGCTCAATCACCCTTGAGGGGGCCCCTGGATGGCATGTCTGCTGTCCCTGCAGGTTGATAAGGGGGGCCAGCTGGTTTCTGATTTGATTAACCAAGCCAGAATAGAGGAATAATTAAGTCCAGAATGTCCTCTCTGTTCTTAATCTCCAAGTTCTCCTTTTCCAGGCTGGTCCCTTCTGGTGGGAGAGGGGCTCCTGGGTTATGGGGGGCCGGTGCCCAGGGCTCTGACTCAGGGGGGCTCTGACTCAGGGGGGCTCTGGCTCCTTTTGGGGACTGTTTTCTGGGCATGTGGGTCTGCGGCCAGGGGGACTTCTGAGGGTGCCCTGTGACTGCCTTGGTCTCCAGGGAGTTTCTGAGTGGGGAGGGAGGCAGGGTGAGGCTTTATGGGCTCAGCCCCCATTCTGGCCCCCAGGTTAGCACTGACTTAGGGGACGTAGAATCTGGCCACTTCCCCAGAAGACTGTAAAGGGGAGCTTTTCCAGTTCCAAGTTGACCCTGAAGGCCCTTCCAGCTGGGAGAGAAGATAGGATTGTGTAATTTAGAGCTGACAAGGACCTCATGGATCATTTCTTTCAGTTCTTTGATAGATGAAGGAAACTGAGTCCCAAAGAGATTCAAGAACTTGAACAGAGTAATTAGGAAGCAGAACAGGATTCAGGCCCAGGTCATTTGGCTCCCAAATTTGTCATTTTTCCATCACACCATTTTAAGAAAAGACTCCAAACTGGCCACATGGTGTAAATACCGGGCTCCGGTTATTCCCCATCCTGCCACTCCTTGGGGCCACAGGAGACCGATGGATCCGGTGCCCGGCTGGCCAGAGGCTTGGGGCTGCAGAGGACTCCGGAGAGTGGGAGGAGGGGATATTGGGGGGCCCACCCCGTGGGTCTGGGGGCAGATCTAGCCCCCCCCGGGAAGCTTGGGGTTCTGACCTAGATCTCGGCTGGGCCCAGGAGGATCTGAGCTTCTCCAGACACGAGCCAGGTAGGCCCCAGGCCCGGCCTCATCCACCCCGTCCAGTCCCGATGTCCATGTGTGTTAGTCTGAGGTCAGCTCTGTGGAATGTGGAGCAAGGGGGGGGGGGCAGCTGAGGGGGGGCTCCGGGGGGGGGCGGGGCGGGCTCTGCCAGGGACTTCTCAGAGGACCAAGAAAAAAGGGTTTCATAATAAGCATGGGGATCGGGTTTCTGAAAACAGCCTGCGAGGGTCAGCGGAGCAGCTGGCAGTGGGGGAGCGGGGCCGTGACCCGCCTCTGAACCCTTCCAATTCATTTCCTGTCAGAGTACAGGCCCAAGGGGCCAGGCCCCGAGATGTGGGGCTCTTCTGGGGAGCAGGCCTGCTGGAAAGCCGGATTCCAGGGATGGCTGACATTCCTTTCAGCCTCTTAGCCCCCCGCGGCCACTTGTAGTTCCTGGGATTGTTGGGGGGGGAAGGAGGGGGCCCTCAAGGGAACCTGGGGGGAGGAAAACAGGCAAGGAAATACTGACTGTAGTTCTCACTTCCAAGGCTACAGCAGGGAAAAGCCTTCCATTAATCACTCACCGATTCAGGGGGTATATAGGGAAACTACGTATGTTACAGAGAAACTCTGTCCAAACTAAGCGGGGCCCCAAGAATAACTGTTCTCTGGCTGACTGAGCCGTTATATAATGATAGGACTCTGTCTTGCCCTTAGGATAGAGCTGAGATCAGGGAGAAAACAAAATCTCCCAGGAGTCAAAATAGTGAGTAAATGCCCTCAAGTATTTTACTTATAGAAGGGAGGTCCCTTTCAGGATCCATTTACCTTTATTTTACTCAGGATTTTGACAATCTTGGCCATTTAGATTTTGCACTCAGTAGTCTCTCTCTCTCTCTCTCTCTCTCTCTCTCTCTCTCTC
>JAJPUD010033957.1:836-11092 GCA_023553655.1 Myrmecobius fasciatus
TCTCTCTCTCTCTCTCTCTCTCTCTCTCTCTCTCTCTCTCTCTCTCCTTTAAGCTTTTTATTTACAAAACATATGCATGAGTAATTTTTCAACATTGACCCTTGCAAAACTTTCCAAAATTTCTCCTCCTTCCCCCCCACCCCCTCCCCTAAATGGCAGGTAGTCCAATACATGTTAAATATGTTAAAATATATGTTAAATCTAATATATTGGATTTATATCCAATATATTGAAAAATCAGATCAAGAAAGAAAAAAATTGAGAAAGAAAACAAAACATAGGCAAACAACAATAGAAAGAGTGAAAATGTTATGTTGTGGTCCACACTCAATTCCCACAGTCCTCCCTGGATGTAGATGGCTCTCTTCATCACAAGATCATTGGAACTGTCTGAATCATCTCATTGTTGGAAAGAGCCATGTAATGGCTGGATTTCTCCAAGTGGATGCTGTGTGGGGGTCTCAGAGTCAATTGAGTCTACTTCTGGATACTCTAGGTTTTGTAGCAGAGAGGGCTAGCCACTAAATGGCAGTGTGGTCCTACAGAATCCCCCTAGGTTCTCTCAGCCTCAGTATTCTTGTCTGTAAAATATCAATGATAGCCCCTGTTGCTTCATAGGGTTGGGAGGATCAAGTGAGGAATGGAATAGATGGAAAGCACTTTGCAAGCCTTAAATCGCTCATGCCATTTATTAGGCTTGGAAGGATTTCCCCTTCCCTTTTTACCTACTGACTTCCTACCACCCTCTAAAGCTCAGTCTCAGGGTGGCCCCTTTTATGTACATTCCTGTTCCCCCTTGAAATTCATGGGCCATTTTCTTTGCATCTGATATTTTGTCAAATACTGGGACAAAGTCATGAAATTGTAGATTTATAGATGTAAGAGATCTTTGAGGCTATTTATTCTCATTTTACAAAGAAGGAAACTGAGATCCAGATAAGTGACTTGGCCAAAGGCAAAGAATTACTTGAAGAGAGTAACCCTATTTCTTTTCATTGCTTCAGCAAGCATTTATTGGGCACCTAAAGTAACCCTAACCCTAACTCCGTAATCGGACCAAAGTTCAGGAGGTTTGAGGTGCTCAGAGAACTCTCCCTCTCATCTTTCTCACATGGGCAAAGAGAGAACTGGGTTGGGTCTGTTCCAGAGGCGCGATTAGAAAAGCAGCCCTAGCTTGGGGATGTGGCAAACAAGAAAAAGGGAAGAGTCGGGGTTTTGTTACTGATATAACTCGGATAGTTCTGCCTCTTCCCTTGCCCCAGAGAGTCCAGCTTCCCCAGCCCGTGGGAGCATGGGACGTTTGCGCCCCAACCCCAAAGCCAAGGAAAGTAGGAGTGTGTCAGGGCGAGGTCCTGCCCGGACCAGCCCAACGTGACGCAGCTGGTCTCCCAAAGACACAGGAAATGTGAAATTCCCCGAGACCCGTGAACTCGGCAGGGAAAAAGGAGAAGGAGCGAGTTCTAACTGGGATTACGTCCGGTCCTCCCATCTGAGTCAAGTTCAGGCACAGGGGGCTGCCCCACTGACTCATGGGCCCTCCTTCCAAATGTGGAAAGCCTCCCCTTCCCTTCGTCTGTCTGCAACCCACTGCTGCTTACCCTGGGTCTGTGCAATCCTGGATGTCGGCCACCCACGAGTGTTTCTGCAGAGAGTCAATGGTCTCCAGGATGTACTCAGCTCCATTCTCCACCTAGGCCCAATGGGGAGAGGAAGGTGAATGAACAGCAACAACTGACATTCATAAAGTGCTTACTATGTGCCAGCCACTAAGATAAAGGCTTTACCAATCATAAATGATTCTCACAACCCTGACAGGTAGGGGCTCCATTGTACAGATGAGGAAATTGAGGCAAACGGGATTAGATGACCTGTCCAGGGTCATACAGCTAGTAAGTATCTGATACTAGATTTAACCTCGGGTCCTTCTGACTCCAGGACCAGCGCTCTGTCCACTGCACTACCCTATTTTAATTGCCAGAGCATCACAGTTGCTACTTTCTCCTTCTTCCCCAACAGAGTCACAAGGGTTAAAGGGGAGAAAAATGGCCAGAGAGAATCAACCCAGCCCTGGAAGGTGACTGAAAGCCCTTCCTTGACCTTGACCTTGACCACTGTGCTTTTGATTCCTACAAAATATCGGATGGCTTGGACTAGATGGTTCCTGGGGTCTCTTCCAGCTCTGAAATTTTTAATGAGGTTAGAGACAAACTAGGAGAGGCGGGATTCTAGACCAAAGTTCTCCTCAGGCAGACTTAGCCATCCTAACAGCTGAGATTTACATTGTGCTTAAAGGTTTGCAAAACATTTTATTGGAGCCTCTGGAAAATTATCCCCATTTCACAGATGGAGAAGTAGGCTTAGTGAGATCCTATGACCTGCCCAGGGACACACAGCCAAATAAGTGTCTGAGGCTGGATTAGAACTCGTTTCTCCTATGCCACCAGCAAAGGGCTCCCCCCACACTCTAGAGTCTCTTGCTCAGCAGCCTGCCTTGGTGTCCCCAGTGTTAGTATGAGAATCCCTCCAATGTCTTCAGAAGACACTGCCCGCCTAAGAAAGGGCTGCTGTTACCTCGGAGGTACCTGGGGGCACTCAGCAATGGCTTGGTCTCCCCTTTCTCCAGTAGAGAGCAGGGATGGGGGATAAGGATGAGGAAAAAAGAAGGGACCTACGTTGCCTGGGCTGACTGCAGGCTGCCCAAAGTGAGCTCTGGAAGAAAAACGTGGGTGTTCCCCTAAGACCAATTTTCATCCACTTGATGATTCTAGTTTTGTTGGCTCTGGAGATGATCCACATGGGAAAAGGGTTCAATCATGAATGTCTCTAACTGGGTACTAGGATGCTGAGCTGTAACTAGGGTTGGGTGACCAAGGTTGTTTCTCAGGGTGTCAAAATTTAGAGGGTGCTGACAGTACTTGGAGTCCTTCTGCTGCCTAGAGACAACTGAATTTAGCACCTAATTAGCAAAATAAATAGTTAACAGAGGAAGCTACCAGATGGTGTCCTTGGCCACATCCAGGTGAGCTCTTCCTTCCCTTTCCCCTTCATGGGGAGGGAGGCCCCCCCTTTTTTGGCTGCTTTCCTCAACGGAGTCTGAAGCTACAGTTTATTCCGTTTGGCTCGGGCACAATGGTTTAGTTTTGGCTCTGATAGGGTGGCATCTAATCCAAGCTGGTCCTGAAGCCTTTTGCCCTTAGCATAAACAGGACCCTTGCTCTGTGGCTAAGCCCTGGGAAAGGGAACAGCCAGGGAAGCCTGGAGACTGGAGGCGACTGGAGGCTTCGAGATCTGCCAGTTCACAAACAGCCCTTTATCCACAAATGAGGAGGAGGAGGAGGAGGAAGAGAAGGAGGAGGAGAAGGAAGAGGAGGGGGGAGGAGAGAGAAAGGAAAGGAAAAGGAGGAGGAGAGGGAGGAGCAGTAGCAGCAGCCAGGACGGCAGGGAGCCTGCCCCATTCAACAGGAAGCCCCATCACCGTGGCAACTCTAGCCTGTCCAGGGACACCCGAAAAATAGCAAAGACAAGAAGATTCAATGGTGAGCCTGGGAAAGGGGGCGGATGGGCAGTGAGAGCCCACGGTCACCAGCCTCCAAGAAGTCCCCTCCCCTTTTGGGGTCTGCCTTTTTTTTTTTAAAACTCTTTTAAAGGCTGAGCTGCTGCCTTTCTCTTCCCCTTCCTTGCCTCACTTCCTGGGGAGGAAGGGGGCTTAGGGTTGGCTAAAGCTTGGGAGGTTCCCACACTCTGGTGACCTGCAATAGGAACATTTGCATATCAGAGGCTTTGTGGGTTCATAAACAGCACATTTGACTCCCTCTCCCCCATCAGCACCGTCCTGGCTGGCTTTCCTGGGAGAGCAGATGAGCAAGAGAGGAAGAGGAACTTGGGGGCTCTCAGTGGTTTTCTCCAGCCGAGCAAGCCGGAAATGGCACAAAGAGGGAAGCCATGAGAACATCAACAGTGCCAAATGGGTCAGCCCATCCCAGGCTGACAAAGACCAGTAGTCTCCATTTGCAGTGCTACTCCACTTTGTGATGTTGGGAAAGTCCCTTCACTTTTCTGGGCCACCTTAAAGAGCTCTTGACTCAGTCAGCAAGGATTTATTAAGCATCTACTATGTGTCAATACCTACTATGTGCTAAATAAGCCCCTGGGATATAAAGAAAGGCAAAGACAGTTCCTGCTGGGAAATATCTCACATTGTGATGGGGAGATGACATGCAAATAACAATATACATATATCTGATAAATATAGGATGTCACTGATAGTGCTAGAGAGGGGAGACGGGCAAACTCAGATAGAATGGGGGGCCACTGAGTCGTATTTCAGGATCCGAGGGCTGTGTGTTAATTCAGAAAGCCAAATGTGAATATTACCTATGTTTTATTGTATTTTTTTATTTTGTTAAATATTTTCTAATTACATTTTAACTGGGTTCAGGCAGCACTCAGAAGTGCCGTGGGCTACATCCAAGTGGCTCACAGATTGAGTGTTTTGACACTCAATGGATGGAGGGCTGAACCAGTCATGAAGACCTGGATTCAAATCCCACCCCAGATATTTGCTAACTGTATAATCCTGTAACCTTTCCAGCCTCAGTTTCCTCATTAACAAAATGAAGGAGTAAGATTTGATGTCTCCTGTGATTCTTTTCAACTCTCAATCTCAATCTATGATTCTATGGAGAGCCACACTAGCAGAGTGTAGAGGTCAGTCTAGGAAATGGCCCAGAGAAAGGTGGTGGGATCATGGAAACAAAATTCAAAAAGGACCCCAGGGGTTATCTAGTCCAATCCTTCTATTTTACAGATGAGGAAACAGGCTTAGAGAGAGTGACTCACTCATGGTAACATAGCTAGCGTGTCAAAGATAGGAACTCTGTTCTTCCCGACTACCCACCATCTTGCTGTGTCCCAGGATGATCATTGAGCATGGCTGGAGCTAAGCAGGTGGCCAGTCATCAGAGACATAACTGAGCCTCCCCATCCTTCCTTCACACCGTAATGTTCAAGTTCAATGCCCCAAAGTTCCTCTTTTTTTTAAAATATTTTTTTCAAATCATCTGACTTCTCTCACTCCCCGCCCCAATTGAGAAAGCAAAGAAAGACAAAACCCCTTTTTACAAACTTGTGTAGTCAAGCAAAGCAAATTCCCGCATTGGCTGTGGCCAAAACCCCCCCCCAAAAAGTCTCAATCAACAAAGAAGACATCAGGTTTCATCGCTAGTCACTTGGGGGATGTGGTTGGTCATTGGATCAAAACTCCTAAGTCTTTCAATGTTGTTTGTCTTTGCAATATTGTTGTCACTTCCTCCAGTTCCATTCACTTCCCTCTACATCAGTTCATACAAGTTTTCCCAGATTTCCCTGAATTCGTTCCCTTCATCATATATTTTGGCACAATAGTATTCCATCATGTTCACACCTCCCCCCTAGTTTTGAAGTCTTTGTCACCACAAAAAAGAGCTGCTAGGGATAATTCTATTCACATGGATCCTTTTCCTCTTCCTTTGATATCTCCGGGTGGGAGATAAGAGTATAGATCTAGTAGAGTTATCAATGAAATAATGGGCATAAAGTTTAATAGCTTTGGGGACAGAATTTCACGGTCATTTTCCAGACAGGCTGGATCTGTTCCCAATGCCTCTAAAAGACCATAGGTGTAATGTTTTCCCATAGCTAGGAAAAGCACCCTCACTTGAGGGCAGGAGTAAATGGCCTCCCTGATATATTTGAAACCCAGTGGGAACCCTGGGAGAGAGAGGTCATGTCATTTTAGAATCTATGACAGAAAAAAGGGCACCAGTCATGGTCTTAGGCGGACCTTCAACTTTAGAAGGGTCGATCCCATAAGTTCATAGATAAGGCTCATAGAATCCTATGGACTGAGGGTCTGAAAAGGGAAGTTGGCTCAAAAGTGAAGAAATGAACTTTTGGTTACTAATTCACATGAGGGGGAGATGGTTTAAGAAGCCACGGATGTAGCTGAGGGAACTCAACAATGAATTCCATCTTGGAGGTAAAGATGGAATTTTACCATTTTTTTTCACTGAGAAGAAAAATCCAATTGTCCCGTGCTGACCACAGCATAAATAATACTTTTGGAAATTCTGTTCTTAGCAGGAAGGTAAGGGACTCCCTTAGGAGAAGGAAGGAAAGTACAGTTGTGTTATGCTGACGTATGGTAAAGAGGAAAAGCATCATGGAACTAGAGTTGAGGAACTGTTGTTCTGCTTTTCCAGCCAGTGTTAGAAAGTGGACACCTAATGCTATAAGTCACAGTCTTAAATAGGGAAAAAAAAACCCCACTAGATTTTGAGTTAGAAAATCCAGTGTCTGAGCTTCTTCCTACATAGAAGAATTTACTTTTCACTGGTCTCAGCTCTTGGCCCAAGTGGCTTCTGTGAGAACAGAACCGGCCCCCAGCTAGATGCCAGTCCCCTTTCCTTCAAGTCTGGCGCAACCTCCCCTTCTTACCACATATACCCTGCCTTAGTTCCCTGTTCTTGGGGCAGCTAGGTAGTACAGGGGTTAAAGTACACAGCCTGGAATCAGAAAGACCTAAGTTAAATCTAGAGGACCTTGGGAGTATTATTTCATCTCAGTTTCTTTATCTGAAAATGGGGATAATAATAGCAACTACTCCCAGGATGGTTGTGAGGATCAATTGAAGTAATCATTGCAAAGCACTTAACATGATGCCAAGACATGTTGTAAGTGCCATTTAAATATTAGCTATTATTATTATAGGAGATTATATTTATAAAGTACTTGGCACAGTGCCTGGCACACAGCAAGTACTACATAAATGTTAGCTGCCATCATCATCATCATCATCATCATCATCATTTAGTTCTCTGACTAAATGCTGCTGTAAGCCAGTGGGCTGCTGCCCCAGGCAGAGTATATTTTCTCTTTTCTATATTTCTATCTTCTCTGAACCATGGGTAGTTGGTGGGCAGAGCTGAGTTCTGCTGCTCATTGCCCTGGAACGATGAGTGGGAGCTGGGGCGGAACCGACTGAGATTGCAGTATCAGCAAGGAAACTGCTGAGCAGATCACGGCACACAAGCACAGGGCAGACAAGGAGGGGGTGCTGAATGAGCCCCTTGGGGATTAGCCTTTTCTGCTCTTAAATCAGCAGGCTGTTGTTTTATTAGATGTCTTGGTATCCCAACCTGCCAAGACAGCTGCAATTACTTTGCCTCTTATGTGTAAATCTTATTTGGGGGGATTATGAAAGGCTGGATGAGACAGCGCAGGATCCCCAAAGGTCTTTAGATAGCCACTGATCCCAACAGAATGGCAAAGTCCCAAACTGGCTTCCAAAAATCAAGGGCAGAAATAAAATAATATAGTGAGTAGGGGAGACGGGGAAAAAAGGTGACTCCCCAGGGGGTGAGGAGTGGGGCTCTAAAGAATTCATTTGATTTGAAACCAACTGAGTGTCCAAGATGAAGGAGATCTGTCATTCTCAACCTTCCCAGATCATATTGGGGGTAAGATGGGGGGGAATTCAGTATCCAGCACTGAGCAACACATTTTAAAAAGGACATAAATAAACTGAAAGATATCCAGAAGAGGGTAACGTAAATAAGTTCATGGAGGGCCTAAAAAAAAATCCCATTACAAGGAAGAGTCAGCTCAATGAACTGGAAATGTTTGACTTAGGGAAGAAAAACTTTGAACACAATCACTGACTTCAAAAATAGGAAAAATGGTTGATCATCACAATGAGAAGGCAGACTAGTTGACAATGGGTAGAAGTTATAGGGAGGCGGGTATTATTCATCATGAATTAAAACTCTTTAACCAATATAGTTATGCAAAAAAATAAAGGGGGCATCTATCTTTTGCACTATAGTAGCTGAGTGCCAGGTCTAGAGTTAAGAAGACATCTTCCTGATATCAAATCTGGCCTCAAATTGGCCACTTATTAGCTGTGCTTGCCTCAGTTTTCTCATTTGTCAAATGATCTGGAGAAGGAAATGGCAAACACTCCAGTATCTTTGTCAAGAAAACCCCAAATGGCATCATGAAGAATTGGGAAGAACTGAAATAACTCAACAAAACAGAAAGAGCTGCCTAACAAATGAACAAATGAGTGAATTCTCCATCGCTGGATATCTTCAGGGACAGGCTGGATGATCAGTTGAAAATGGGATTCAAAATCCGAGTCTGGGGCAGGTTGAAGTTAGTTTTGGAGATTTCTTTTTTCTTTTCTTTTCTTTTCTTTTTTTTTTTTTGCTTTTTGCTGAGGCAATTGGGGTTAAGTGACTTGCCCAGGGTCACACAGCTAGGAAGTGTCTGAGACCAGATTTGAACTCAGGTCCTCCTGACTTCAGGGCTGGTGCTCTAACCACTGCGCCACCTAGCTGCCCCAGTTTTGGAGATTTCTTCCAACTCTTAGGATCCTACAACTTTGTGGTTGTTAGCCACCCCTTTTGCGGGGGAGCCTAGAAATAACAATTTGGGCACCTCCTTAGGGAAGGAGAGGAAAATTTGGAACACAAGGTTTTGCGAGGGCCAGTGTTGAAAAATTATCCATGTATCTGTTTTGAAAATAAAATAAATAATAATTTAGGGGTCCCTAGCTAATCAATAAGCTTTCATTCAGAGTCTGTAAAATACATGGTGCTTGCTAAAGTGTCTCAGAAGAAAGGTATAACTAAGCCTTCAAGTGGTTTAGAATGACTGTCTGACCATTGGTATAGCAAAGCCCCATGGAACCTGGGGCTGCAGGGGAAAGCAAATGCACACAATGATTATCCTGGGTAGAAAGGATCCTTCTTCACTCAAGAATCACTGCTGAGGAGGGACATATATATTTCCTTTGCCCTAGACTCCAACAGAGAGGGGAGGATACTAGAAGAGGGGAGCCCGTCAGAATGGGCACTTTCCTTACTCCAGAAAGGGAAGGTAACAGAACAGAGCCTAAAATGGAGATGGGCCGGATTTCAAGTTTCATTATTGGGTGGCACATCCTAGCCACCAGGCTGTTTCCCCCTTTCCAACCAATGTGGTTTTCACTCTAAGAAGACCTTTCTGGGGCTGTCGGGTATTCTGGGCAGAGCGAACTATTGATGCTGGGCCAGGGAGGGCACTGACTTCCTCTCAGAAGCAACAGATGTTCCAGGATGGGATAGCCTGGAGGGATCATAGCTTGAGAATGGGCAGGGAAATTAGAATAATTTCATCTAACCTACTCTTTTCACAAGCAGGGAAACTGAGGCCTGGAGAGGTGAGTTGTCTAAGGTCACACAGGTAATAAAAGGCAGACTCCGGTGTCCTGACTTCAAATTCCAGGACTCCACAGAACCCTCTGGACATCTCCAGCCATACCACCGCTACCCTTTCCCCAATGAAAAACTAGATCCTGCTCCGAGGACCTCCCTGGGCTTTGTCAGGCCTTATCTTGCTCCATTTCAGGACTTAAAAGGGCATCGCTCCTCCCTTTCCTGCTGCCCTTTATGCACTGTCTTTTAAAAATATAATCTCCTAGAGGACAGTGGTTGTCTAGCAGGCTTTTATTTATAAGCTTAGTGCTTAGCACAGTGCTGGTGACTTTGCCCAGCCTTCCCTCACTGAAATCTATTTAACTCGCATGTCATGGTGTCCCTTTCCTGATGTCATGGTCCTCAGTAAGGACAAAGGACAAATAATAACAACTGAGTGTTTTAGCTAGTGTGTGTGAGAAAGAAAAACACCTTCTCATCTTCTGCTTTAGTCTTCCCCAAAAGTATTTTCACATCCATTCTCATTTCTAATCCTCCCCATTCCAGAGAAGGAACGATGAGGAAGACATAATGCAGAGAACTATAGCCGTGCCTTCCTATAGCAGGTCCATCTGTTTGACCCACACAATTATCTTGGGGGGAAGAAAATATAAAATATTTTTATTTTAATAATAATCGATGTTGTTGTTTTTCAGTCACGTCCAACTCTTTGTGACCCCCTTTGGGGTTTTCTTGGCAAAGAGACTGGAATGGTTTGCCATTTCCTTTGCTAGCTCATTTTACAGGTAAGGAAACTGAGGTAAACAGGGTTAAGTAACTCACCCAGGGTCAGGTAAGTGTCTGAGGCCAGATTTGAACTCAGTTCTCTCTGGCTCCAGACCCTGCATTCTATCTATTGCACTACCTGGTTGCCCTATAAAACCTCATTATTTTCATTTTAAAGATGAGTCAACTAGAGGCAGCTAGGTGGCGCAGTGGATAGAGCACCAGCCCTGAAGTCAGGAGGACCTGAGTTCAAATCTG
>JAJPUD010033959.1:0-10664 GCA_023553655.1 Myrmecobius fasciatus
CTGGCTATACTCCTCACCAACATGCAGTTTTACTATAATAATTTCATCTATTTATTCATCAAACTTCATCCTTTTTTGCAAAAGTTGGATTGAATCCCAGATATTTCTGTCCTCACTTCCTATTCATTATCTGTAAGATTTCAAGTTCATGACAGTGAGTTCTCTCTGAATATAATTAACTGGGAAATTAATCTAAAATCTGAGTAATCATTTTTAATATTGTATTTATAGACATTTTATGCCATGTTTGTAGAATATTGTTAAAACTACAGAAGCCATCTGAGTGAATTACTGGTAATAGTCTGTGGCCAAAGGGAGTAGGAGAGAGTGTATGTAGGGAAGAGAAATACCCAGGTGGGATTCTCCTACTAGCCTAACTCAGTATTTCAAACAGCAAGTTAACAGGCATTATTAAGCACTTGCTATATGTTAGGCACAGTGTTAAACCTAGGAATACAAAAATAAGGCAATAACAAAAACACCGTCCCTGTCCTTATGGAATTCCTACTGTAATGGAGGATATCTAGACCTGCTCATCAGTGGATTTCATTACCAACTAGAATCCTGATCATGAATGAGGAGTGAAGCAGTGGGATTCACGGAAGTGGTCAAACAGGAGGAATCACACAGGCGAGTAGTAATATAACAAGCAATATGAATAAACAAGATACTATAAAAGACTTCCATGAATCCTAGAAGAAAGGTATAGAAAGTGATTATTAATTCACAACCACACATACACTTCCTTCAGCAGCTAAGAAATAGTCCAAAGCCAGTCTATTGCCCATCACTTCATGTGTCAGGGAATCCAATGATTCCTGCAGGTTTTGAAGTCCTGCATCAGTCTCATTAGCAAATATTTTATAGTCAATTAACATAGACATAGGGCGAACAGCCATGCTCTTTCAGTAGTGAACATAGTCAGAGAGGGAACTACCCAGTGTTTCCTGGGTCTTCTCTTTCATTTTGAGAGTCTTCTCTTTTTCCATCTCTCTGATGGACAAGATAGATATGGCATGTTGGCATCATTGGGTTCCTTCTCCATCTGTTGATACAAGCAAACCCTCTGCCCCAAGTGATTAAACTATCTAGTCCCTTCCATTCACTGCTCTATGAATCTCTTCATATGACATGGCAATTATTTAGAGATACTGGAGCTGCTCACAGTGGACACTGTCCTTTTGGTGGGTTATGAAACCTGTCTGCTGGAGCCAATGTGTCCTCATCAAAAACCAAAAAATTAATAGAATAAGAGTTAAATGTAGAAGTTCTCTAGGGTTACCTGTAGTTCCCCTGCTCTTTTGTTTTTGGAGGAGCATCTTGATATCCCTGTTCCTCGAGTGTGCCAGCGGTGTGTGAAACCTGTGCACAAAAGTGTGCAAAATGTTTGGAAGAATATGCAGGTCCATTATCTGTTTTTATTGCTTGTGCCATACCCATAACTGCAAAGGCCTGTGTACATCCAGGCTGTTTCTTTTGACACTGTATGCAAAAGTAAATCCTGAGAAGATGTCTATGACAACATGGATAAAAGATAGATGGCAAAAAGATTTATAATAGGTCACATTCATTTGCCAAATTTCATTGGGCTTCAAACCACGAGGGTTCTTCCTTGGAGGAAGTGAAGGAGTGTGGAAAGGGAGGCAAACTATACAGGCTTTTACTATGCTCCTAGCTTCTTTTGCTATCCCAAACTGCAGACGTAAAGCTCATGCAGCCTGATGATAATTAGAATGAGATTCTTGAGTGGCCTGAAATAGAAGAGTATTGGCTAACATGGTAAGAAGGCAATCTGCCTTTGAGTTTCCATTAAAAATAGGTCCTGGAAGACCAGTATGAGAGGGGACATGCAAGAAATAATACTTACCTGGGCAGCTTCTCACTTGCTCCTGAAGTTCCTTAAAAAGCTAAAATATGTAAGAGGCTACAAATTTTTGGGGGGCTGTGGCAATTCTTTGTCCCACACCTACTGAAGAAGTTGAATCAGATATTATATTTACATCCCCTGGGTAATAAGTAAGAGCTAGTATAATTGCATATAACTTATTCTGCTGAGTGGACTGAAAGAAAGTTCTGACTACTATTTTTATAGCTAAGTCAAGAGAATATACAGCGCAAATGGTATATTTGGACTCATCTGTAAAGATGGTCTATCCTTTAAGAGAGGTCTTATAAACTTTTTCTTCAAAAAACCTATGGTCAATTATGCATAGCTGGGCTATCTTTAAGAGGGACCTGTTCATAAAATTTGGAACTGTGGACAATAAAATCTGCCACTCTGGGATGGTTTCACAGCAAACATTAATTTGTACATCAGTATACAAAGTGTATATCTTGTTAGGTCCTATCCCAGAGAAGTGTATTACTTGTTTAATGACCTTTAACAAAATTCTAGACACAAGCACTAGGTAAGGAATAAGATTTTGGTCTGGTTGTGCTGTTTTTGCTATGGATTTCCAATCATTAGGGGTTGGAACTTCATAAGCCAAATTCTTTAACAACATTCTAACATAAGATAATGTAGACCCATAAAGAGTGCAAGCCTTTTTCAGATCTTTGGTAACTTCCAGATTAAAAGGAGTGTGTCTTCTCCTGATCTGATCTGATTAATGATAATGATCTGGTTTATTAGGGTCAAGTTCTTCAAACACAGGGTATGCTTCCATTTTCAATCCAAATGTATCCCATTTGTCCTCCTGTGCTTTAACTAATGCCTCTTGTAATCTGGACATAAGAGGAGGGCAGAATTGCTGTGCTGACAATGCTGATAGCACTGATGAAGGCATCACCACCCCTTCTGCTCCTCCTTCTCCCTTTCAGGAAGGGGAAGTTGAGGCAAGAGGATCAGGAAGCAGAGGATAATCCAAGGGCACATGCTCAGTCATAGGTGAAAGTAAAGGCAGGCTGAGAAATGGAGAAGTGCCCTGCCCCTCAAACTTCCCGGTGCAGTCCTTCTCTCTGTCCCCATCCCATGCATTGTACCTCCTGGGGCTGTGGGCACCATCCCCTTATTTGTTCTTATATTTCCTTGTTTGACACTCCATGCTAAAAGCTTTCTTTTTCTTATATGTGGGATTTCTCAAAGCCAATTTTATTACATTGTATATAAGAAATGTGTCCTTGGGGATTGAGTCAGGATTCACAGACTTGTAGTATTCAATTAATTGCTGTCCCACTACCTTCCACATCTCTTGTTCCAACCTCTCCTCCCCAGAGAGCCATGGAGTAGTACACTCCACAGCATCCAAGAACTCAGTGATCTGCTTCTGAGTCACTAAAAAACTTTGCTCTTTTATTAACCTAACCAAACATTCTTCATACTTCCCTCAAGAGGGAGGCTCTTTTGTTAGCATTTGCCTCATTTTGGCTGAAAAACGAAAGTGACTAGATTAACCCTTACCTAATCTTCTTGCTTACCTGTTTTGTTTTGTTTTGTTTTTTAAACTACCCTGTTCATGGGTCCCTGGGACTTGTCACCTGAACTTGCATTGTTCTTGTCAACCTAGCTGCTGTGTACCCTGCTCTCCAGGGCCCTGAACTGAACCCCAATTGTCTAGACCTACTCTCTAGAGTAGGCAGCAGCCAAAATCCTGATCATGGGTGAGTAGTGAAGGGAGGAACTTACAAAGATGGTCAAACAGGAGTCTGTTTATTCAAAATTTTCCCAGCCTTTTATACTCTAATACATTTGCATAACTATAGTACAGTACACATGCACTATCTATAGGATATGACCACAAGTGGGACCACTTAAACAACTTGCTATTGTGTGCAGATGTTTCCTTGTCACTTTAGTATAACTCTGCTTTAATTACAACACAGGTTGTCAAGCCCCCTGACTTCTCAGGAAGGCTGAGATGCCCTTAGGGGGAATGGGGAATCAAACCAGACATGTCAGCAGGCTTCCTTTTACTAAAGGGTCTTATACCTTGCCCAGGGTTCCCCACTATCTGTGACACTGTACAGGAAGAGGTAATATGTAAATAACTATGTACATAATATGCTTAAAAATAGCAGAATGTGTATGTTATAAACAAGTTTGTTTACTTATTACTGGAACCAAGTCTGGATGATTTCTAGGAGCCTCTATTCCACTTGGTCCTCAATGAAGTCATCAGATTGTGTCATTTATGTTTTGTCCTTCATATCAGTAGTCAGTTATTAGCATTCTATTTCCTTGCTTTTCTACTAAAATAATTTCATTTTGACCAATCATTGCTGTACAAAGTCCATCTGTTTTTCAAGTATTAACTACTGCTTCTATTCTGTAGAATCATCCACTATTTTTGGAAGGTCAGGAATAGTTCATTTTATACAAAATCCTGGACTCACAATAATAATGTTGACACCTTCATTGATTAGGGGAACAAACCTATAATTTCAGCATTTTGGCATTGCATGATAGGCATTTCATAAATAATCTCCTAGCCCTGGAACACCCTATATAGGTAGGGTAGTGCCATGCTATTCACTTCACAATTATACCTATGCAAAAAAGAATAATCCAGAGTTCAACATAGCATAGAAGACTGTGGAAAAAGAGCTGAGGACAGAGCTTGGGGGACATCAGGGATGTAGTACTTAGAAAGATGAGGTAAGAACAGGGCAGGGTGCCATGTAAAAGAATCTAAAGAAGCAAGGGGTATCAAAAAGGATCATCAATAGTGCTCTATGCTGCACATAAGTCAAGGGGCATGTAGACTGAAAAAGGACCTTTGTATATTATCTAAAACAAAGAAGCTAATCAGGCAGACTTATCATCCTGAATTCAAATCTGGCATCAGACATCTACTAGCTGTGTAACCCCTGGACAAGTCATTGAACCCTGCTTGTCTCAGTTTCCTCATTTGTAAAAATAAGCTGGATAAGGAAATGTCAAGCTACTCTGGTATCTGTGCCAAGAAAACTCCAAATGGAGTCACAAAGAGTTGGACATGACTAAACAATAAAATTTCATCAGTCAGCCAGCAAGAACTCATTAAGCATTGACTGGATGCTGGCTACTGTGCCAATCTCTGGGAAGAAGTATCTATATCATTTATATCTATATGGCAAAACCACATTCCCTCCTCCTGACAGAGCTCATATGCTTATAGAGGAAGTAATATATCCAAACCAAAATGAATAGTGATCATCAATGACCATAAACAGAATTGTTTCAACACAGTGATGCAGACAGAAGCTGGACTGTAGGGGATTGAGCCAGTAACTGATGGATGTAGTGAGTTGGCTCTCCAGATTTTATCAATGAACTAGAGAAAATGATAGCATAATAAGCTGAGAGTAGAAGGACCAAGAAAAAGGGTTTTTGGTCTTGTTTCTGTTTTTAGAATAGGACAGACATCATATTTGTAAAAAGTCCATAGCACAATTCGTGGCACATAGCTAACACAATATAAGTACTTATTCCTTTTCCCCTTTCCCCTTAATGCTGAGGTCTCTTCCTATTTCCAAATATTTGATGATGCTCTTAGTCCAAATAAGAGCATTGGGTTTAGTAGTACTCTAGATCTTGTAGATAACAAAATTCTTTATCTTGAGCTGTGAAAAGAAATGTGAATGTTCTGTTTTGTTGCTATTGTTTTTTCCCTGCCATTCCATCCGGTGGCCAGGAGTCATCAAACCACAGAGGAGGGCTAGACCTAGTCCTCTGTACTGTATTTTAAAATGCAAAAACCATTTTGAAATAAACTGCTAAAATTTGACCTCGCAGCTATAGTCTATGGAATCAATTAATCATCGTCATCTGGTTTCCTATATAAAAGAAGAAATCTAGTGATTGATCATCAGTGATAGTACCCTCTATTTGGCATGTTGCTATACAAATCATTGATTAACCAGCAAATTTTTTTTATTAAGTGCCTACTATGTAGCAGTCTCCATGCTATGTACTGGAGATACGGAGACAAAATAGCCTTTGTCTTTCAGGAGCTTACAACATATACAACACGCCATATATTATATACATATATATTTTGTTTATTCAATGCATCCATGCAGCATACATGGGATATGTGTACACAAACTTTGGTACATTGTATCTATGCACCAACACACAAAGCAATAGACATCCATATGCATAAGATGTATGTTGTATTAATGTACACATATATGTTACACATGTGTGTACATGGGTGGTGGTGGTAGTGTTACTACTGCTGCTGCTATTGCTATTTTTATTGATGAGTCATTTCAGTTCCGTCTGATTCCTTGTGACCATGTTTAGGGCTTTCTTGGCAAAGATACTGGAATGGTTTGCCATTTCCTTCTCTAGTTCATTTTACAGATGAAGAGACTGAGGCAAACAGGATGAAGTGACTTGCTCAGGGTCACACAGCTAATAAGTGTCTGAGACTGGATTTGAACTCAGGAAGATGAGTTTTTCTGATTCATGTGTATGTGTGTAAATACACACACACACACATATATATATATACATTAGATAAATATGTATGTGTATATGTGTGTATGTGTATACACACATGACAGTCTCCAAATTGATAATGCCATGTCTCTATCTTGAAAAAACTTTGTATATATTTTTGTTTATATACATATTTGTTGCATATATATACATATTTACATATAATTATGCATATAAACACAATGTATACAAAGGGAACTTAGCAATATTTATACTTATACACAGATGAAGATATACATACAATATAAATACATATACACAGAAATATATACAAATAAATATAAAGTAGTTTCAGGGTAGAGACAGGCAGTAGTAATAAGGGATAAGAGATAAGGAAAGGCTTCATGTAGGAGGTAGCATTTGAGGAGGGCATCAAAGGAAGCTAGTGATCCTGAGAGCTACAAGTGAGAAGGAAGAAGATATCAGGCAAGAGGGACAATCTGTGCAAAGGTATGGAGGCAGGGGATGGCTAGCCTTGTTGGATTGTAGAGTATGTGGAAGGAAGTAATATATGATAATCCTATAAGGGTCATCTGATTCCAGGTGATAAAGGTATTTTGACTCTCAAATTGAAGAATATGTATTTTATTACATTCTAGGGGTAAAAGGAAGCCAGCGAAAGTTCTTGATCAAGGGACCATCTAACATGGTCAAGTCTGTGCTTTAGGATTATACCTTTGGTGATCAGGGGAGGCATGCTTGGCAATAAGACAGAATTAAGATGAGACAGATTAAGAGGTTTTTGTAATTGTGCAGTCAAGAGGGCATTGAAAGTTCAGATTTTAGAGCTGGAATCTTAGAAACCATTTCATTTTGTAAATAGAGAAAGTTAGTCTCAGAGGCCTAATGTATTTCCCAAGATCACGAAAGTGCTAAGTGGCAGAGCCAGGATTTAAACCCAGTCTCTTATTCGGAATCCAGGATTCTTTGCATTATCGACTGCCACCTCCCACAGGAATAAGGCCTGAAGGATGGTTGTAGGCATCTATTGGAGTGGAATAAAGGGGATGGAATGGAAGGAAATTGTGAATTTTGTAAAGTATTTATATATATATATATTATAATAATGTAATAATTGTGAAAGAATTAATAAAACTATGGCAATTTATTAATTATTTGAGGAGAGTAAAGAATGAAGAATGATTCTAAGTTGCAAACCCAGGTAACTAAAGGGATAGTAGTGACTGATGCAGATAGAGAAGCTTGGTATGTGTTTTCTGCCTTTAAGAGGCAGGAGATGTGAGATAATGAATTCTGTTTTAGACACATTGAGTATAAGATACCTATGGTATACCCAGTTTGAAACATCCAGTGCATTGTTGGTGATACAACACTGGAGTCCTGTGGAAGTCTAGGGATCAATATATAGAGCTAGGAGTTTTATGGGAACTGCATAGGAGCTGATAAAGTTAACAGCAGTGACAATGTGGAGAGAAAAGAGAAAGCGCAGGAGACACCTTTGTCATATA
This sequence comes from Myrmecobius fasciatus, assembly GCA_023553655.1. Classification (NCBI taxonomy): domain Eukaryota; kingdom Metazoa; phylum Chordata; class Mammalia; order Dasyuromorphia; family Myrmecobiidae; genus Myrmecobius; species Myrmecobius fasciatus. The sequence continues at coordinate 7,894 of JAJPUD010033959.1, forward strand.
CCCATAGGGAAAAAATCGACTATGAAAGGTGATTCAACAAAGAAGACTGAAGAGGAGTGGTCATATAGGAGAAGTGTTAGGGATGGTCTTCTCTCCAAAAATATCCAGGTGATATTACATGCCACATGCATTACATCATAAGCAGGGCGAGACCCAGAAAGTAAAAAGGGGGATGACCCTGAGGCAGGAGGTTGTGCCTAAGGAGTTTAGGAACCTTGTAATAGGCTCCTTGAGGTGGTGAGGGGAGTGTCCTCTTGCTAGATCTCCTCCTTTGATGCAATGTCAATTCCAAATGCCTCCTTCATGGATCTCAACCTATGCCATGATGCCAAATGGTACTAGGTGGGCTATCCTGAGAGAGAATGAGTATAAATAGACTGCTCCTTCCTCCCTCCCCTGGCACTTGGCTCTTGCTCCTGGTCTCTACCCTGCTTGCTGAAATGATGACAGAATAAAGCCAGACTGTTTGCATCTCCCCATTGGCTTGTCTCTGTGTTTACCCAGGTGGGCTCCGAAGACTAGTATAGTATGACCCTGGCAGCCTTGCTCCACTTAGGAGAGGAGTACTCAGACAGCCCCGGTCTGGCACAGAGGAGTACCAAGAGAAAGAAATTAGAGATGCCATGGAGACTCAGAGAAGACAGAGTATCACCCAATCTTTGGTGCCACAAACCTCTAGGATCATTTGAGAACTGCTACCTCTTACCCACCATCAGGTCATCTGAAACTGTAGGTCTCTTTGTTACTAAGATCCTTGGAGGAAACCTAACTCAAGACCCATAGGAACTACAGCAGTATCTTTCTTTCTTTCTTCTTCTTCTTCTTCTTTTTTTTTTAACTGAGGCAATTGGGGTTAAGTCTTGCCCACAGCCAGGAAGTGTTACGTGACTGAGACTAGATTTGAACTTAGGTCCTCCTGACTTCAAGGCTGTTGCTCTAAGCAGTATCTTTCTATTTCTAGTTCTTTACTAACCTCTGCTAGTTACAAAGAGATTTTTTTGGAAGTAAAGCCAAGATGGCAGGGAGGAGCCAGGAAATTGCCTGAATTCTCCCTAGTTTCCTTCAGAAATGACACTGTTAAGCCTCCAAATGTATTCTGGAGTGACAGCACCCACAAAAATTCAGACTGAAGCACCTTTCCAGCTTAAAATAACATGGAAGGACTTCAGGAAAGGTCTGTTTCACTTGGATATCTAGAGAGCTGGGTCTAGTGCAGGCTTGGTAAGGGAAATCTAGTGAGAGGCTCTTAGCCACAGCAAAGATCAGCAGAGTAGGCCACCGGCTCAGCCAGCCACTGGCTCAGAAGATCAACTGTGAGATCTCCAGCCCCAGTGTAGAAGGCAAATTTTGAGCCCCAGGACTCCTGCAAAACAGCCCAAGCCAACCCAGCACAGTGGAAAAGCTGTCAACACTTCCAACCCCAACATGGTAAGCCAATGAGAGGTCCCTGTCTTGAAACAAAAGAAGCTTGGGACAGTGTGTCCTCTCTGCCCTAAAGGCAGAGCTCAACTTTTAAAAATGAGGAAAAAAGCAAAAAGAGCTCTGATCATAGAAAACTACTATAGCAACAAGGAAGGTCAAAACACAACCTCAGAAGAGCCCAGCAGTGGCAAAATGCCTATATGTGAGTCCTCAAAAGGGAGTATGAATTGGTCTTAAGCTCAAAAGGTTCTCTTGGAAGAATTCAAACAAGATTTAAAAAAAAAAAGTAAGAGAGGTAAAAGAAAACATGGGAAAAGAAATGAGAATTATGCAGGAGAATTATGGGGGGGAAGTCAACAGCTTGCAAAAGGAAGCACAAAAATATATCAAAGAAAATAACTCCTTGAAAATACATTTGGCCAAATGGAAAAGGAGGTAAAAAAGCTAAACGCCCAAAATTAATTCATTAAAAATTAGAATTGGACAAGTGGAAGTGAATGACTCACTGAGACCTCAAGAATCAGTCAAACAAATTTTTAAAAATGAAAAAATAGATGAAAATGTAAAATATCTCACTGGAAAAACAACCAACCTGCATAATATGTCTAGGAAAGATAATTTAAGAATTATTGAACCATCTGAAAGCCATGATCAAAAAAAAAAGAGCCTGGACAGCATCTTTCAAGAAATCATAAAGGAAAACTATGCCAATATTCTAGAACCATAAGGTAAAATAGTCATTGAAAAAATCTTTTGATCATCTCCTGAATATTGTAACTAAATTCCAGAATTATTAGGTCAAGGAGAAAATACTGCAATAATTCAAATATCAAGGAGTCATAGTTAGTCAAAGGTTCTGATAAAGGCCTCATTTCTAAAATATATAGAGAATTGACTCAATTATATAAGAATTCAAGCCATTCTCCAATTGATAAATGGTCAAAAGATATGAACAGACAATTTTCAGATGAAGAAATTGAAACTATTTCTAGTCATATGAAAAGTTGCTCCAAATCACTATTGATCAGAGAAATGCAAATTAAGACAACTCTGAGATACCACTACACACCTGTCAGATTGGCTAAAATGACAGGAAATGATGATAACTGTGGGAGGGAATGTGGGAAAACTAGGACACTGATACATTGTTGGTGGAACTGTGAATGGATCCAACCATTCTGGAAGCAATCTGGAGCTATGCTCAAAAAGTTATCAAACTATGCATACCCTTTGACCCAGCAGTGTTTCTACTGGGCCTATATCCCAAAGAGATCTTAAAGCAGGGAAAGGGACCCACATGTGCAAAAAATGTTTGTGGCAGCCTTTTTTATAGTGGCAAGAAACTGGAA
>JAJPUD010033960.1:0-11088 GCA_023553655.1 Myrmecobius fasciatus
TTCAATATTGTATTAGAAATGCTAACTTTGGCAATAAGACAAGAAAAAGAGATTAAAGGAATTAGAATAGGTCATGAGGAAACCAAATTATCACTCTTTGCAGATGATATGATGGTGTACTTACAGTACCCTAGAGAATCAACTAAAAAACTAGAATTAATCCACAACTTTAGCAAAGTGTCAGGATACAAAATAAATCCACATAAATCATCAGCATTTTTATACATCACTAACAAAATCCAACAGCAAGAAATACAAAGAGAAATTCCATTTAAAATAACTACCGATAGTATAAAATATTTGGGAATATATCTGCCAAGGAAAAGTGAGGATCTATATAAGCAAAACTGCAAAACACTATCCACACAAATAAAGTCACATCTAAACAAATGGAAAAATGTCAATTGCTCTTGGATAGGTCAAGCAAATATAATAAAGAAGACAACACTACCTAAACTAATCTATTTATTTAGTGTTATACCAATCAAACTTCCAAGAAATTATTTTACTGACCTAGAAATAATAACAAAATTCATCTGGAAGAACAAAAGGTTAAGAATTTCAAGGGAAATAATGAAAAAAAAAGCAAATGAAAGTGGCCTACCTGTACCAGATCTAAAATTATATTATAAAGCAGCAGTCATCAAAACCATTTGGTATTGGCTAAGAAACAGAGTAGTTGATCTGTGGAATAGGTTAGGTTCACAGGACAAAATATTCAATGACTACAGTAATCTAGTGTTTGATAAACCCAAAGACCCCAGCTTTTGGGATAAAAACTCACTATTTGACAAAAAAAACTGCTGGGAAAATTGGAAACTAATATGAAAGAAATTAGGCATTGATCACACCTAACAACCTATACCAAGATAAGATCAAAATGGTTTCATGATCTAGACAAAAAAAAAGATATTATAAACAAATTAGAGGAATGTAGGATGGTTTACCTCTCAGATCTGTGGAGGAAAAAGGAATTTGCGACCAAAGAAAAACTAGAGATCATCATTAATTACAAAATAGATAATTTTGACTATATAAAGTTAAAAAGTTTTTGTACAAACAAAACAAATGCAGACAAGATTAGAAGGGAAGCAATAAACTGGGACATTTTTACATTCAAAGGTTCTGATAAATGCCTCATTTCTAAAGTATATAGAGAATTGACTCAAATATATAAGAATTCAAACTATTCTCCAATTGATAGTCAAAAGATATGAGCAGACAATTTTCAGATGAAGAAATTGAAACAATTTCTAGTCATATGAAAAGATGCTCCAAATCACTATTGTTCAGAGAAATGCAACTTAAGACAACTCTGGGATGCCACTACATACCTGTCAGATTGGCTAAGATGACAGGAAAAGAAAATGACGAATGTTGGAGGGGATGTGGGAAAACTGGGACACTGATACATTGTTGGTGGAACTGTGAATGGATCCAACCATTCTGGAGAGCAATCTGGAACTACGCTCAAAGAGTCATCAAAGTGTGCATACCCTTTGACCCAGCACTGTTTTTAATGGGCCTATATCCCAAAGAGATCGTAAAGGAGAGAAAGGGACCCACATGTGCAAAAATGTTTGTGGCAGCCTTTTCTGTAGTGGCAAGAAATTTGAAACTGAATCGATGCCCATCAGTTGGAGAATGGGTGAAAAAATTATGGTATATAAATGTTATGAAATATTATTGTTGTGTAAGAAACAACAAAGATGATTTCAGAGAGGCCTAGAGAGACCTACATGAACTGATGCTAAGTGAAATGAGCAGAACCAGGAGACCAATATACACAGCAACAAGACTATATAGTGATCAATTCTTATGGACATAGTTCTCTTCAACAATGAGGTTATTCAAAATAGTTCCTGTTGTTCAGCGATGAAGATAGTCATATACATCCAGAGAGAGGCCTGTGGGAACTGAGTGTGGACCACAACACAGCATTTTAATGCTTTCTCTGAATGTTTGCTTGCATTTTGTTTTCCTTCTTAGGTTTTTTTTCTCTTTCTAGATCCGATTTTTCTTGTGCAGCAAGATAACTCTATAGATATGTATACATATATTGAATTTATTATATATTTTAACATATTTAACATGTATTAGACTACCTATCATATAGGGGTGGGGATGAGGGGAAGGAGGAGAAAAATTTGGAACAAAAAATTTTGCAAAGGTCAATGTAGAAAAATCACTCATATGTTCTGTAAATAAAAAGCTTTAATTAAAAAAGAGATAAGGAAAGTAATGGCATCTTGTTATATGGCACCATTAATAATGAAGTGATAACAATGCTAAATATATATACAGACACATATATGTATATATACATGTGTATATATATATAACAAATAGAGCATTAAAATGCTTAAACTTATTAAATGAGTTTCAGGAAGAAATAGAAAGCAAAACTATATTTTTTGCAGGCCTCTATTTTTCTCAGAATTAGGCAAATCTAGCCACAAAATAAACAAGAAAGAAACTAGGGAAATTAATGGAATCCTAGAAAACTTATATATTATAACTCTCTGGAGAAAAATGAATAGGGACAGAAAGGGATATATCTTTTTCTCAGCAGTACAATGCATCTACACAAAAATTGACCACCTATTAATCCATAAAAACCTAATAATCAAATGCAAATAGGCAGATACTTCCTTTCAGACCATGATATAATAAGAATTATCTTCAATAAAGGTCCAGGGAAAGACAGGCTAAAAATAATTGAAAATTAAATAATCTAATTCTAAACAATGAGTGGGTCAAATAACAAATCACAACAAATCATCAGAATGGCAATAATAAGACAACATACCAACACTTAAGGAATGCAGCCAAAGCAGTTCGTAGGGGAAATTTTGTATCTCTAAATAGTTACATGAATAAGATAGAGAAAGAGGAGATGAATGAATTGAGCATGCAATGAAAAAAACTACAAAAAGAACAAATTAAATTCCCCCAATGAAACACCAAATTAAAATTCTGAAACTAAAAAGTGAGATTGATAGAATTGAAACCAAGAAAACTATTTAAGTAACAAATAAAACTGAATTGATTTTATGAAAAAAAAATGAACAAAATTGATAAGATCTTTGGTTAAGATTGATTTGATAAGAAAAAGGAAAGAAAAAACAAATCACCATCATTAAAAATGAAAAGGGTGAATTTATCGTCAAAGAGATAGAAATTAGAGCAATAATTAGGAGCTATTTTGCCCAATTGTATGCCAGTGAGTTTGAAAACCTAATCAAAATGGATGAATATTTACAAAAAATAAATTGCCCAAAATAACAGAACAGGAAATAAATTACTTAAATAGCTGTTTTTTTTTTTTCTTTTTGCTGCGGCAAATGGGGTTAAGTGACTTGCCCAGGGTCACACAGCTAGGGAATGTTAAGTATCTGAGACCAGATTTGAACCCAGGTCCTCCTGACTTCAGGGCTCGTGTTCTTATCCACTGCGCCACCTAGCTGCCCCTAAATAGCTGTTTTTTTGAAAAAGAAAGTGAACAAGCCATCAATGAATTCCCTAAGAAAAAATCTCCAATGTCAGATGGATTTACAAGTGAATTCTACCAAATATTTGAAGAACAATTAATTCTAATAATATGTAAACTATTTGGAAACATAGGTGAAAAAGGAGTCCTGACAAATTCTTTCTATAACTGATACCTAAAACAGGAATAGCCAAAACAGAGAAAGAAAATTATAGAATAAATTCCCTAATGAATAGTGATGAAAAAAATTAAACATAATATCAGCAAAGATATTACAACTTATCAGCAGGATGACACACTATGACTAAGTAGAATTTATAGCAGAAATGCAGGCCTGAGTCAAATCAGGAAAAAATGTTGCCATAATTGACCATATCAATAATAAATCTAACAAATTATATGATAATATCAATAAATGCAGAAAAAGCTTTAGACAAAAATGTAACACCCATTCCTATTTAAAACATTAGAGAGCAGAGGGATAGAGATTTTTCCTTAAAATAATAAGCAGCATCTATCTAAAACCATCAGCAAGCATTACTTGTAATAGAGAAAAGCTGGATATATTCCTAATAAGATCAGTGGTTAAAAAAGGATCCCCATTATCACTACTATTATTCAATATTGCTAGAAATGCTGACTTTAGCAATAAGAAAAGAAAAACATTAAAGGAAATGGACTGCTAGTTAATGAGGAGATAAAACTATCACTCTTTGTAGATGGTATGATAAACTACTGAGAGAATCGTAGACAATCATCTAAAAACCTACTGGAACCAGCACAGCTTTAGCAAAGTTGTAGGATATAAAATAAACCCACACAAATCATTGGCATTTCTATATATTACTTACAAAGCCCAGCAGCAAAAGATAGAAAGAAAAATTTTTCTTAAAACAACTGTAGACAAAATAAAATATTGGGGTGTCTATCTGTTAGAACTCAGAAACTATATGAACACAATTACAAAACCCTTTTCACACAAATAAAGTGAGATCTAAACAATTAGAAAATTAGCAATTGCTCATAGGAAGGCTGAGCTAATATAATAAAAATGACAATTCTACCTAAATTGGTTTACATGTTCAGTGCCAAAATCAAATTGCCAAAAAAATATTTTAAGAATTAGAGAAAATAAAAACAGGATTCATCTGGAAGAACAAAATGTCAAGAATATTAATGGAATTAATTTAAAAAAAGATACAAAGCATGGTGACCTAGCAGTATCAGATCTGAAACTATATTATAAAGTTGCAATCATCAAAACCATTTGATACTGGCTAAGAAATCAAATAGTGGATCAGTGGAATAGGTTAGATACACAAGACAAAATAATCAATGCTCATAGTAATATGGTATTTGATAAACCCCCAAACTCCAAATTCTGGGATAAGAACTCACTGTTTCACAAAAACTGCTGGGAAAACTGGAAAATAATATGCCAGAAACTCGGCATAGAACTACATATCACACCCCATAACCAAAATAATTCAAAAGCATACATGAGTTGTGTGTAAAAGAATTATATCATAAGCAAATTAGGAGAAGAAGGGATAGTTTATCTATCAAATCTTTGGAGAAGACAGGAATTTATGACCAAAGAACTAGTGAACATTATAAAATGCAAAATGAACAACTTTGATTATATTAAACTAAAAAGGTTTTGTACAAATAAAATCAACACAAACAAGATTAAAAGGGAAAATATGGCTGATAAATGTCATTTCTACAATCTATCAAGAACTATGTTAAGATTGATTCTAGAGTCAAATATACTATTTTATATTTATTTCATGGTTTGTTATTTTTTATTTTGTACAAGTTTCATAATATGTCATCATTAATACAGGTATAGATGTGATTTATAAATAAGTAAATATTATTAGGTTTATCTATTCATTTTGTTTCTAACTGAAAAGGGTACACAATTTAAAAAAAAAGTCTGGAAACTTTTTTAAGGGTAAAAAAATAGTGCCTCCAAATTATGTTTCCAATCACCATCTTGCAAAATTCTCTCCAGTATCAATGAAGCTGTGATTAATATGTTCAAAGTAGGTTTGGAGACAGGGTAGGAAAAGAATTCAATTAGAGTTGCTCTAGTGCAGGATTTTTTACAATTTTTTCAATTGAGACCCCTTTTGCCCAAGAAATTTTAACATGTTTCTGGGGTATATAGGTATATAAGACAGGCAAACAAATCAAACATTTGTTGATAATAAATCATAATTTCAGAACCCTCATTCAATTACAAGACCCCATCTGAAGTCATACACCACAGTTTGAGAAGCTGGGCTTTAAAGTACAATGTTATTTAGTCCATGGCAAGGAACTGAATGATGATGATCTACAACTACTGGGTCTATGTCTCATTTTTGGGGGGGGGGGAGCATTAGAGGATTAAACTGATTATTTTAAAATTATCCCAATATATTATAGTTAGAACTGATTGTAGGAATCATTGAATCCAATCCCATCTTTATCCAGATGAAAAAACTGTTGCTGAGAATAGGAAAAACAAAATCACTTTGACATAGCTAGTTATTGGCTGAGTTGTAGATTGAGCCTGAATCTTCTGACTTAAAATATGAGACTCTTTCTGTTAACTCAAGCCTATTTATAATATGTATATATTACAAATATGATATGTATTATATATAGCCCTATAATATAATAGGTTTTATAATAACATAATACAAAGGAAGAAACAGAGATATCAAGAGAAAAACCTGCAAAAAGGATGAGAGGTTTTGTAGATGTAGAAAAAATATAACCACCATCTTGGAAAACCTTGTAATCTAGGTTAGGAAACAAGGTATGTAAACAAAAAATAAAATTATAATAATAAGTCACTTTTACAAATAGTAGCAAAGAAACTAATGGTTATGGTCCAAACAAGAAATGGATGTTGTTTATTTTGTATGCATTTAGAACTTTCTCTTAGTACCTGGGGCTCTGGGAATTAGATGGATTTTGTTTTCAAAAGCATTAAAATGTTCACATTTAAAAATATTCTGATCATAAAAAGAGGTCTCAGGTGTTTATGCATTTCCGCTATGGTTTCCCCTCACATACCATCCCTTTGTTTCCAAAATTACTTTATTTTTATTTTAAATTGTTTGTTGTTTTCAGGTAAAAGCAGTCAGCTTCAAGCAAATGGAAAGCTGAGGCTTTAAATCACAATAAGAAATCTACTCATTAAAACTTTTGAATTCTATTAATGGTTTGGAATAGGTAAGAAAATAGCTTTAACTGATTTTATGCTGTATTTTTGGGTGACTGCTGATTCAGGACCTCCAGTTACCAGTATCCCCTCATTGACAAATCTTGGATCATGTATGCTCCACAAAAGCAATAATTCTATTTGTATCGTTCTTCTTCTGAATGTATTCTGGTAAATTACTTTCAAGTAACCATTAGAGCAGGGTTTTCCTGCATTTACATCATTCCTGCATTTTTGCTCTTGCTCCCCTAAAACATTATATGAAATTTCCAGGTTTTTTCAATTTAAAAAAAACCTGACATACAAAGTAGGACATTAAAGGAAATTAGATGTCCATTTCATATACAACCTGTGGAATCAGGCTCATTGCTTAAAAGATGTATTGTTTCTTTTTGTGGTTTTGGACCAGACCTGGGACTTGATTATAGGTACAGGGAACTCCAGGTGGGAAAATATCAATACTGAAGGGTACCTTATCTACTGTAAGACTTAAGGAGTTACCTGGGGGTACTCAGAGGCTAAATAATATATTCATCATCACAAATTGAGCATATGTCAAAATTAGGAATTGAATTCATATTATTCTGACTCCAAGGCCAATATCAACTACTCTTGGCTTTATCTCTTATTAGTCAGTATATGTTATATGTTTATGTGTGTTTATATGTATGTGCATTAAAATATGAGTCTAAACACATATGTTATGCCTTCTCCACCTTGAAAAAACAATTTTATTGATTTTTTTAAAAAGAAAAGTAACTACTCTCATTTTTATTGGGAAATAAAATTCAAATTATAATAAAAAACAATAAACATGCATTCTTTGCAAATTCAATGACTTATCTAAGCATTTGCATTCAGCTTGATTTGTTAACTTGGGCAGACTTTCAGATTTTTAAATTTCATTTTCTATGAAAACCACAAGAGTATATTTTAGTATCACAAAATTGAGGTCTTAATAGTTTTATGTGCAACAGCAATAATAAAGGTGGTTACTGGGAAAGGTTTTCATTGCCCTTCACTCCTGATGTATAATACACCTTAATGGGCCAGGCAGGGATAAAAGTAGAAGAGCTTTTCAACTTGTCAGAAAGCAGTAGAGGGGGCCACTTACTCTCTAATGCATTTCACAGGAATTTTTGTTTTGTTTTCTGAAGCTCAAAAATTTAAAAATCTGAATATTTATTGTATAGAAAACAATCAATAAAGCAAAGATCTTTAAAAACTTCTATTCATTGATAAAAATTACATTTAATTGCCTGCTGCTAAATTTGGGGTGCAGGAAGAAGACTAGTCTAATTCCTTAGATTTCTTTTTAATCTAGATCTATAACTTCATCAGTATAGGTAGAGAATGGCAATTTATCCATAAATTGTGGTTTTAGATTTGCCTGGGGGAATGAGAGTCTAAGTGACATAATGAAGACCACACTGATAGTAAACATTAGAAGTAGAGCTTGGACCCCAGTCTTCCTAACTCTAAAGCTAATGTTCTGTCCCATAGATGAATGGTTCTTAAAGTGTAACCCACAAACCTCTGAGGATATGTGAGATAGTGTCAGGGGAGAGGGAAGTCTGGCGTGGGAATGATCTGTCATTTCAAAGTTGGTTTTGTAATAATCCTAATGTTTTAATTTGTAATATAGTAAAGATAGATATAACATACAAAAACAAAACCTCTTTAGAGTATTCAACACTTTTTAAGAAGATAAAGGAATTCTGAGACCAAAATATTTAAGAACTATGGTCTAGACCATCCTGCCTCTTGCCTTATTCATAAGTGTTTAATCAATGTTTGTTGAATAAAATTGAAGAGCAATTTTAAGAGCACTATCATATCATATATTAAAATGACAAAGGTGCATTTTCATTATTTCAGACAAAGCATCTTGCTTTCAGGAGCAAAAAGTCCAAACCTAACTTACATCAAAGTTATCCTAATAATATTGTAAATATCCCCTACAGTCAGTTCTGCCAGATTTTAACTTCTATTTTGCATTCCAGGCCTTCAGTCAGACAACTTTTTCCAGACTTAGGTGAATTGATTGGCTTTGTCAAGACAGCCAACAGGAGTTTTTAAGGACAAAAATTCAAGATAACTGACTGTCCCAAAGTCAAGTGAAATCAAATTTTGATAAAGATTCCAATTTTCTTTCCTCATCACTGCCATTGTAATTTATGTTAGAGAAAGGTTTGCACAAACACCTCTGGTACCAGAATCACATGATCAACTCCCTTCGGATTACAACACAATCACAGACTCAAAGATTTTTGTTTTTTGTTTTTTTTTTTTTAATGAATGGAGGAAGGGGATGGAGACTCCCTGGAAATGTAATTTATTAGTTAGACAGCTAGGTGGTACAATAAATAGATTGTTGACTCTAGAGTCAGGAAAACTTAAATACTTTCCCTCAGATACTAGCTGTGTGACCCTGAAAACAATACTTAACCTTTGCTGCCTTAATTTCCTTATATTTAAAATAGGGACAATTATAGCATCTACTTTCCAGGAGGTAGGTGAATATGGAGAGGATAAAATGAAATAATATTTATAAAGGACATAAACTTTAGAGAGCTATATAAATGCCAGATGGCTGTTGTTGTCTGACATTTTTTGAGCAACCACTGAATGGAAAATAGTGTCAGCTATCTCCTTTGCTGACTCCCTGTCCTTTTCTTTCTCCTTAATATAGACATTTTTCTAGGTTCTGTTCCTAGCTCTATTCTATGAAATCTCCCTTGGCAAGCTAATTAATTCCCTTAGGTCACTATGTTTTCACCATCACATCTCTGTCTCTTACTGACTCCTCTTTTCTGAGTTCCAGATCAGCAATGCAATTGCCTGCTGGATATCTATACCCAGACACTTCACCAGCATCTCAAATATAACATGTTCAAAATGACTCTTATTTCTGGCTTCGTTATGTTCCCTAGAATGACTATCTTTCCTTGTGAAAACCTCAGCGCTCTCTGTAATTCATCCTTCTCCCTTACTTTTCATTTCCAATCAACAATCAAGCAAATTCTGTGGATTTTACCTCCTCATCATTTACTTAATCTTTCCTCTTTATAATTAGGTTAAATAACTTGTTTAAGCTTTTGCATTGATACAGATCTTCATTACCATATGCCTGGATCATAATATTAGTGACTCCAAATACTTGTACAGCTGTAATACCCTTTCCCAAGTCTTTTTTCAAAAGAATAAAAATTCTTAGTATGTTTATTCACTTGTGATAAATTTCACACAAATGGAATTGTTTAAAAAAATCACTTACTGGGTTCTGATAAAGGTCTCATCTCTAAAATATATAGAGAATTGTCTCATATTTATAAAAATTCAAGCCATTCTCCAATCAATAAATGGTCAAAGGATATGAACAGACAATTTTCAGAGGATGAAATTAAAACTATTTATAGTCATATGAAAAGGTGCTCCAAATCACTATTGATCAGAGAAATGCAAATCAAGACAACCCTGAGATACCACTTCACACCTGTCAGATTGGCTAAAATGACAGGAAAAGTTAATGATGAATGTTGGAGGGGTTGTGGGAGGGCTGGGACACTGATGCATTGTTGGTGGAGCTGTGAACGGATACAGCCATTCTGGAGAACAATTTGGAGCTATGCTCAAAAAGTTATCAAACTGTGCATACCCTTTGACCCAGCAGCATTTCTATTGGGCTTATATCCCAAAGAAATCATAAAGGAAGGAAAAGGCCCCACATGTGCAAGAATGTTTGTGGCAGCCCTTTTTGTAGTGGCTAGAAACTGGAAATCGAATAGATGCCCTTCAATTGGAGAATGGCTGAATAAATTATGGTATATGAATGTTATGGAATATTATTGTTCTGTAAGAAATGACCAGCAAGATGATTTCAGAGAGGCCTGGAGAGACTTACATGAACTGATGCTGAGTGAAATGAGCAGAACCAGGAGATCATTATACACAGCAACAACAGTACTATATGACGATCAATTCTGATGGACATGGCTCTCTTCAACAATGAAATGTTTCAAACCACCTCCAATTGTTCACTGAAGAAAGCCATATACACCCAGAGAGAGGGATGTGAAATGTGGACCACAACATAACATTCTCATACTCCTTGATTGATGTTTGCTTACATTGTGTTTCCTTTATCTGATATATCGTTTGTGTAGATAAGATTTTTCTTGCACACCAATGATAAGTTTGGAAATATATATACATATATTCGATTTGCCAATATTTTAACATAATTAACATGTAGTGGATATCCTGCCATCTAGGGGAGGGGTGGGGAGTTGGGGGGAAAAATTTGTAACGGAAAGCTATGTAAGGGTTATTGTTGAAGAATTACCCACACATATGTTATGCAAATAAAATAAAAAAAAAT
>JAJPUD010033963.1:0-10048 GCA_023553655.1 Myrmecobius fasciatus
TTTTAAAAGCCATCCATGCTGCTCAGCTCTAGCTTTCATTTACAAGCACATGATATGGTGGGTAAATGTGAGAAGAGGATTTGATGGTGGGAGGGAATTTTCATTTTTTTCTTCACATGTTGGTGTTAACAATATTTTGCAAAATGAGATAATAGTTAGGGGACACTATAAATAGTTTTGCACTAGAAAAACATTTTTCCCTGTGGTCGACACATATGAAGTTATTCATGAAAAGAGGAGCATAAACCCAGATGTCAGGGGCTGTTATCCAAAGTTTGTCATTAATTCTCATACATTCATGGCCAATTCATATTTCTTCCCTAGACTTCAGTTTTCTCATCTGTAAATGAAAGGGCTTACTAAAATAAAGAAACAATCAATACTGTTGGCTAAATAAAAAAACACAAATAAAATCCATTTTCATCCATGCAATTGACTCCACTATATATTTACAGAGCACCTATCCCCAAAATTCTCTACATTCTTCAAGCACATCTTTGTTCTGCACATTATCCTTTAGTGAGCTTTTCTCTTATTTTGCTAAGGGAAAAAACTCTTTAAGCTCCATGAGAATATTAACTATATATAACCCTTATTCCTGGATTTGGAAAAGAGAAGTAATCTTCCTTTATTGTTGGCTCAGTTCAAAATCCTATCTATTTTTTTTTCTTCTTTTCCTATGTCAGATTTGGAGAAAGAAATCTATATACTCCCTGATTCCACTTGGACAAATCTTACTCTCTCTTCTTTCAGTTGAGGTTTTGTTTCCAGGTCTTTGTTGAAATGAATTTCATAAAGGTTACCAAGGGATTCCTAATTGTCAAATTCTTAACTATTTTCTCAATCCTTATGTTTACTGACTTTTCTCACTGTGGCAATTCCATTTTCAAAGAGGCAATTGACCTCTTTACCAAAGTTTTCTGAATATTCTTTCCTTCTTTTTGTTCCTTAGCACTATTAAGTTCTACCTCTCTGACCCTGTTTTTACTCTTTTCATTTCCTGTATTCCTTTTATCTGTCCATTAACATGAGATTTCCTATGTAAGTATATATTTGACTCTTTTCTCTTTTTATTTATCTTATTTATGGTTCCCAAATCTCTATAGTTAGTTATGAGATCTAGAATTGTATTTCCTACTGTTTCATATGGGTATCTCACAATCACAATATCAATTCAAAAACTGAGTACATCTTTTCTCCAAATATGCTCATCATTATAATCTTCCTATTACTGTTAATGATACCACTATTTTTTTCTTTTAAACCATTATAGTAATCTTAGAGTTATTTTTCCTATTCTTCAGCCCTCCCAATGTAATTAATTTCTATATCCATAATTATTTCCCATATCTCCCTCCCCTCTCTATTGTTTAGATTGTCATCACCCTAATTCATTACATCTTTCCTAAATTATTACAATATCATCCCAAACTGAAGTTCCTACTTTTTCATTTACCCATTCATTCTTTAATCCATCCCATATATTGTTTGCCATTTAAAAAAAATCTCAGTTCTAATAAAAACTTATCTGTATGGCATTTTGAGCAATTTGCAAACTGACCACTTTCTGCCCCTTCAATCTTACTAGTCTTTGCTTTCATGTACATACTCTATAATATACTTGCCTACTTTCTGTTCTTTCTAGATGGTACTCTATTTCCTGCTTCTATGTGCTATCACTGGATATAGTATTCTCTTTCTCACTTCCAAGTTCTAGGTTCTTTAACTTTTTTTCATAATTCATCTTCAAAAGACTTTTCCAGGACAATTGTAGCTAATTCCTTCTCTCAAAGTTTAATTTCTATTTACAAATATTATCTATGTAAATTTTCATATGCTCTTCTTGAGAACAGGGGTCATTCTCCTTTTCTTTCTATCTCTAGGATATTGCACAGTGCTAAGCATATGGTAATTTTCTAATGTACATTGTGATTTCATCAATTATCAACCAAACCCATCATTGGTTCACAATTGTCAGTGAAATAAACAGAAAATTCTTTACCTAAGCTATCAGCTTTCTCTATAAATTCATTAAACTTGTACAAATTTACTTTTTTTTGAATACTCAATGTTATATTGAGAACTAGACTTTTTACTTTTACTTTGACATATCTGTACTTTTGCTTATCTCATTCCCTATGCCAACTGTCCTTTCACCTATCTTTATATTTTATCTATCTTCAGTGTCCTTTTATCTATCCATATTAAAAATGGCTTAAAAATCACTTTCAAAGTGTGATTTACTCCAGCCAGGAAAGATTTCTCCTGGAAAAATTGTCATAGATACATTGTTTTTCAATTAACATATTATATTTTGCTTTATGATTTGTGAAACTATGTGTCTTACCTACCCAGACTGTGTAATATGGTTTACATATTTCTCATATTCTTATCTTCCCTTGGGCCTAGCTATCCTCCCAGTCACTAAAAATGCCTGATTGTCAAGTGATTAACATTTAAAGTTTCATATTAACTCTCCTTAGAATATTATGTTTATTTTACTTGTTTTCTATGAATGTACAGCATTCATAAAGCTGACCTTTGTCTTCAGAATTCCTCATAAGTGTGAGTGGTCCCAAACCACTGGAAATGCTTTGGCAAGATATGGTGGCAAACTCCACTTCTGTTCTATGCATTTTTTCTTCCTGCATCGTAAACTGCTTATGTGACTTTGATAGATATGAGATGGGTACCTTGAGGAGATAAATAAGAATGGACCCAGAGGAGAGGGAGGGAGAAGGGAGAGAGGAAAAAAATGGAAGGAGGAAAAAATTAAGAGGTGAAAAAGAAAGAGAAAGAGAAATAAAGACAGGTAGACAGACACAGAAACAGAGACAGACTATTAAAGCACATTCAAACAAAATTTTTAAGGACCCAGGCTTAGCTTTAGGATTGAGTCTTGGGCAAAGGGAGAATACATTTTTCTCTGAGAAAGAAGAGATTAACTGGCCAATTTCTAAATTTCTAAATGAGGATGCAGAAAGTTAAGAGAGCTCATATGACATGATATGGAATTTTTCTGATTAGTAGAAGTCATTTAAAAGTGAAGGGGAAAATTTGAAATTCAAGGTTTGATGATTGCGAAAAATGTTTTAAAAAATGGGAATTTAACAAGGTGTTGAGAGGTATATCAAAGGATTGCCAAACAGCAGTAAGGAACTGGCAGTGTTTTAATTCTGCCTTTCCCTATTGTGTTGTTTTAAAAATGTTATGTAATTTAGATACAATTTTGAAGTATGGTCAAAATATTATTTGATTGTTTTTTATCCTTAGTTATAAAAGACATGAAATGTGAGGTAAATAGCTTTCCTAGCTCCCCAGTAAGTCTGAATGAGAAAGACCAGCTGTATCTTTTTGCTAACTCAGCATGTCAGGTTGTGTGGCCTCATTACCCTTAAACAGCCAATTATAAGAATATATAAAAAACATCCATCTGCTCTTAGAAGGCAAACAGAAGTACCCATCTAGCAAAGCTCTAATTCAGGACTTGGAGATGTGAAAAATATTGCTTTGTCATTTTTAGCATTTGATTTTGGAGTGTGTTAATATTTAATTACAGAACCTAGGAAGCCAGATT
Organism: Myrmecobius fasciatus; assembly: GCA_023553655.1. Taxonomy (NCBI): domain Eukaryota; kingdom Metazoa; phylum Chordata; class Mammalia; order Dasyuromorphia; family Myrmecobiidae; genus Myrmecobius; species Myrmecobius fasciatus. Next base: position 3,578 of record JAJPUD010033963.1, read on the forward strand.
TGGTCCTCCATCAGGAATACTCATTAAAAGTATCACTTGAATAGGTTCAACAATCACAGAAATTACTGGAGTGTTTTTTTTTTTTCTCTTCACTATAACTTATGTCAAGGTGAATTCCTTCATTTATCCCTTTCCTTCTTTTTTTTCCCCTTTAAATTATATGGTTTTACCAATTCCTAATTATGAGCTTTCTACACCAATGTATTCAAAAAGAAAAGAGTGTGATTTCAATAGTATGGGGGCCACTCCCTATGCCAATCCAGTTTGGCATCTTATTTGCAACCTATAGTCTAAGAGTGTTAACTACAGCAGTTAGAGAGTAAGTTACTTATCCCAGGATTGCAGAGCTATGTTTGAAGGTCAGACTTGAACCCCCATGTCTTCCAATATCATATTCAGCTCTCTATTCAGCACATCAGGGAACCTATTTATTATTATTATATTATTTTTGATGTGTAATACCATTAGCAATCACCTTGGTTAAGAGGGAAGATATTAATATCGTGTCATTGACTCTGGAGAGCAAAACCATACCATAATAACAAAATGCATTTCTGTAGTTCAAAATACTTTCCTCATTACAACCCTGTAAAATAGTTAGTAGCCCCATGATAAGAATGTCCATGTGACCAACAAATTATCAGACCATCAAAGAAGTTAAATGACTTGCAAATGATTAAGGGATAACTCTGGGCCTAAAATTTAGGTCTCTGGACTCCAAGGCCAGCACATTTTCTGGATAGGGACACAACAACTTTCTGAGACCAGACATTGTTTTGTATCTGTTTTTGTATTTCTGATGATTAGAAGAGTGCCTTGAACATAGTAGGCATTCAACAACCATTTATTAAAGTAAATCAAGTATTTTAGGGGACATTTAATTTGATGCAATAAACCATTTTATTTTCCTGATTTGAGTGGAAACAAACAGTTGTGAGAGGATAATTTTGCCTGTTGAGAATAGTTGATTTAGTAGTTCTAGAAAATGAAATAAATACCATCATGATGAACGGGGCCAGATTTTTTCACCTGCTCCACAGCATTTGAACAAATAAAAAATTTTGTTCATGTTTGTGATTATATATTTAAACACATTCACCTTATATGTATATAATTTCCAAGTACATTACTTTTTAATTCCCATTTCTCCCCCAAGAAAGAACAACAAACCCTGCAATTTGCAGTGTTAATCATGTCACTTACTCAAGAGCTTACACATATTGTTTTAGATTTTACTCAAAAATCATAGCTAATAGCATTTAGCTTAGGGAAAGATACATTCCAGCTGAATTAATTTCTACCAAGTGATCTAAAATATCTGAAAAGGGGCCTTAGACAAGGAATTCTGACATGATACAAATAAGCAAGCTGCACAAAATTTAAATTACTGGTTAAGATGTCTACTTCAGTAGTGATTTCAGATTGAGTCTGAATATTTTAGAAACACATTGAAGAAGTCAAGGAATTCTTTCAGGTTTCTTTTCTGTTGAAGTCTTTAATTTTCAGAAGCTAATTATTTAGATTGAAGGCCTTCTATTATCAGTTGGGAGCCTAAGCTGACTATTCCAGTCAATAAAACAAAAATATGCAATATTTTACTTATTTATAGGGATGCCTATTATTGATCTGACCTTGCAGTATGATTCTACTGCAATGACATCTTTGATTGTGTGTGTGTGTTTTTGTGTATGTGTTAGAATAAAAACAACACTTCTTAGAATCAAGGGACTTAGTTAAACTAAGATCCTAGCTCTGCTACCATTAGGTGAGTGACCTTATTTCAAGTCATTTAATCTGTTTGAGATTTTACCATTCTCATGGATAAAATGGAGAAAACATGTGTAAGCATCTAGATTGTAGTATTATTAGGAAGAAAGTACTTTGTAAGTACTAGAGAAATTTGAATTGGAATTGTCATGTGATGAACAAATGACTTGCCTTTTTAACTCAGTAGAACTTGTTTTCTTTTGTGATCTAATCAGTGCCATAGTGGGGAGAAAAAAACAAACATTGAATTTCAATTGAGAAGATCTCGATCTTACCTTGGATTTATTTAAAACATTCAAGGCAAGGCACTTTACTTTTATAGCCTCAACTGCTTCATCAATTCAATCAATTAATAGAAGTTGATGAAATTGTAAAGTCTTCAAAACAATTTACATCAAGTCCAAATGAATAAATTATATCATCTTAATTTTGTTTCCTTCTGATTCTATAACCTTAGCTTTCTTGCCATTATTCTCTACATATGCTATTTGCCTTCAATAAATTTCTGGAAAGGAGGACATGGTAGTTATTAATAGACTTATTTTACATGTTAGGGATGGAAGGCTCAAAATATATAACAGTATAACACATAAAATGAATGCATTTTGTTGTATTCAGTATACATTTTAGTCTCTGTGTTCATGTCTTTGTAGAAGTTAAGAGTTCTCCAAAAAAGAGTATGGGCATCCCCTAACTACCTAAATTTAACTTCAGATAGCCCTTGTTATCTAAATGAAACCTTTTAATATGGATTGTGAAGCTACCATTCATTGTGAGTTTAATTAAAAATCTTCTATTCCCTCACTTGAACATATAGGTTGGGTACCTTGTATGTGAAGACTGTCCCTTGATTCAGAGTGTAGAATACTCTGTGTACATACTGACGTGTGTAGAATACATGTTCCTAAAACTATAATTCAGAATCCCTCATCCATATGCTTACTTTTTTTTAAAATTCTCAGCTTGTAGATATAACTACCTCAAAATAAAGTCAGTTGTTGAGGTAACATTGCAAAAATAATAACAAAACATTTCCCCATTCCTGTAAACCTAGAATTAGCTCCCCCACAACTATACTTTATTAAGGAGAAAAGAAAGTACACAGTGCCCATTCCAGGCAATAAACATGTCTAATCCTGCAGGACCCTGATGTATTTTCCTCTTTTCTAGGATTCTCATACTGTTCCCCTGGATATAACACCTCTGCTCCACAAGGTAATCAATTGGGATCCCTGGGCTTATTGTTCTTTGCAGTCTAATTTGCAATGCTCAAAGTTAATTCTTGAAACAAAGTTCCTCCAGTCTCAATCCTTGTCCAATTGGATCTGCTCTCTTTTGGGTGTAATGCCTCTCTTAGAGCCAATAACCATGCTGTAAGATGCCATATGTGGTATATTAAGAAAACAACCCTCCCAACTCCAGACATAAGGAATAATAAACATGAGCAGGATGATTCTTTCGCAAGGGCTGAGTTCTTCTGTGGATTATTCTTCATTTTCTTGGCACAAAGAACTACTTCTCAGAGCTGTTTCTGCTCTCCACTCATTTCTTGGAGTAGGAATTTTTAAACTTGCTTGGAAATTTAGAATAATGCCTTCTCATTCTGAGCTTTCTCAGCTCATTGTTTAAAATAAAATGTATATGATTATAAAGAAAATCAATTAAATTGAAACTCAATTATTCAAATATAAAAACCAAACAACCTACAGGACAAAAATCCCTACTGTAGAAAATGTGTCTTGATCAAGAGCATAGCTAATCTTCAGTGAAACAAGACTCCCAGACCCTTAATTCCATGAAACTTGACTGATGAAATTGTTCACAGCTTATAAAGGGGTAAACAAGTATATAGATAATATTTTGCCTGAAATGTCTTTCTTTTTCCCTGTCTCTTTCTTCTGTTTAGGTTTCCTCCACCTCCTTTTCCTCCTCTTCCTTCTTTCTTCTTCTTCTTCCTTCTTTTGCCTTCTTTTTTTCTTCTTCCTTCTTTTCCCTCATCTTCCTTCTTCTTCCTCCTCCTTCTTCTTCCTTCTTCTTCTTTCTTCTTCCTTCTCTTTCTTTATTCTGCTTTTCATTTTATCCACTAGTCCACTAGTAGAGGTGGGAAATTAGTGCATTTCTGAGATGACAAGCCAATAAAAATAAAAGTAAAGGCTGAGTTTCGGGAAACTATTATTAGAGCACTTTGACTGGAAAAGTAAGAGATCGTATAGGAATAATATGACATAAGGCTGACTAAATTTGTGAGAGCTGGATTTTAGAAAACCTTAAATGCCAGAATTCTGTGTTTTGTACTTTACTGTTGAAGCAAGCAATAGGGAACTATTGAAGACATATCAACAATGTATATAATAGATCAGAGTTATAGGATTTTCAATTTGGCAGCTGCATAGATAAGTTTGGAGAGCAAGAGTTTAGAAACTCAAATGTCAGTTAGGAGGTTATTACAAGTGTCTGGGGAGAAGTTTTAAGAGTCTGACCAAGGGAAAGAATGTATGAAAAAAACAAAGGGAAAGCTGTGAAATATATCAAGGAAGTAGAATCCACATGACTTGTAAAAAAATTATTGAGATTAATGATACAATTTTTTCAATTAAAAAATTTTATATATATATCTTGTCTGATTAAATTTGGAAACATTATTTTCAGGATTCTGTTTGCCATATGATGGCTTCCAGGTGACCATTATAAAATTTTCTTTAATAAAAAATAGATCTGGGAGGCAGAGCCAAGATGGCGGAGTGACAAGGTGACTCTCTGTGTCCTCCTCAGATCTTCTCTCAAATCAACAATAAAATAAGCCTCTGAACTGATCTTCAAGGCAACGAATCCAGAAATATTTGGCCACTGCTTGCTGATATCTCTGAAGAACTTCACATCAGGCTTCTCTAACTCAGACAGAGGGATAAACAGAGGACTCTGGTGTCAGAGGACTCCAGTGTAGGCTGGAAGTGAGGGTGGGACTCAGCTCAGCTCATCATGGCAGAAACTCCAAACTCCAAAATCCAAATTCCAAACACCTGGAGTTTATCTGAGGCACTCGGTACACTCTACCCTGATTGGGGGCAGGTGTTCTGGCAGACTTGCCTTGTTTAAGGAGTAATTCGGAATTAATCCTAGCCCCCACCAGCCCAGGCCCTTAAGTTAATTCACCAAAATGCCCCAGAGCAAACATCTTCAGCTGCCCTTTCAACCATCGTTTTTTTTTTTTTCCTACCTTAAAGAGATATCCACGCTGTCTAAAAAAATGAAGAAGCAAAAGAGAGCTCTCACCATAGACAGCTTTTATCAAGAGAAAGAAGGGATGACCCCAGATCCTGAGGTTCCTTTAGACAAAACTCCAAAGGAAGTTATTAAGTACCATGACTGGGCAATTTTTCAAAAGGCCTTTCTGGAAGATTGCATAAAGAATCTCAAAAGAGAGATGGATGATAAATGGGAAAATAAACTGAAATGAGTGCAAGAAGGATATGATGCCCTGCAAAAGAGATATGATAAAGACACCAATTTATTGAAAAATAAAATTACTGAAGTGGAAAAAGAGTGCAATGAACAAAAAATTCACTTGGCCAGTTACTAAAGGAGCTTTAAAAGGTAACTGAAGAAAACAACACTTTAAAAATAAGAATTGAACAAATGCAAGTGAATGACTCAAAAAGACTTCAAGAATCAGTCAAACAAAAACAAAATAAAAGAAAAATTAGAAGAATATATGAAATATCTCCTAGGAAAAACAACTGACTTGGAAAATAGATCTAGGAGAGACAATCTAAGGATTATTGGACTTCCTGAAAGCCATGATGAAAAAAGGAACCTAAACACTATCTTCCAGGAAATCCTGAAAGAAAACTGCCCTGAGATTGTAGAATCAGAAGGCAAAATCATCATTGAAAGAAATCACCCATAACCTCCTGAAAGAGATCCCCAAATTAAAACCCCAAGGAATATCGTGGCTAAATTTCAGAACTATAGCACCAAGGAAAAGATTCTGTTAGCAGCTAGAAAGAAACAATTCAAATACCAAGGATCAATAATTAGAATCACATACGATCTGTCAGCCTCTACATTGAAGGATCAAAGGGCCTGGAACCAGATATTTCCAAGGGCAAAGGAACTTGGATTACAGCCAAGAATAAGCTATCCAGCTAGAATTAGCATTATCCTCCAGGGAAGAAGATGGTCATTCAATGATATAGGTGAATTTCACTTATTTCTAATGAAAAGACCAGATCTGAGCAAAAAAATCGACATCCAAACACAGAACTCAAAAGATACATAAAAAAGGTAAAAAGAAAAGGACTCCTGAGAACTTTATTTCTATTAGGGGGATACTTAAAGTTTGGGGTATAATTAACTAAATATTACTTTAATAATATGAAAAAGAGAACTAGAGGGGGAAAGGTTGTCATACTGGGCAAAAGAGGGAAAAAGTGGTAAAATAAGATCTAAAAAAAGGAGGTAAAAACAAGGTAAAATCTCTTGAAGAGGCAAGGAAAACCTAATAAAATTGAGAGAAAGAGGAGAGAGAGAGGAGCATTGTGTAAATCTTACTCTCATCAGGCTGGGATGTAAAAATGTATATCAGACACTTGATTTCACATAGAAACTTGTTTGTTGCTAGAGGGAATTGGGAGGGAAAGGAGGAAAAGAAAGGGATAAACTAATAGAAGGGAAAATAGAAGAATCAGGGGAAAGGAGTAAAAA
>JAJPUD010033964.1:0-11085 GCA_023553655.1 Myrmecobius fasciatus
CATCTGTGGCACAGCCCTAGGCAAACAAGTAGACATTAATTCTACTGGTGCCTAAGCAAACAGGTAGCCTCATCTCATCCTCTTAATCAAGATATGGTAGATAATGAAGTAAAATCAACACTAAAGATAAATGTCCTAAGTGTTATAGCATCCACATTTTTGAAGGAAAAGTTAAGTGAGTTAAATTCATGAACAAATAAGATAACATTAGGAAATACAAAATAGATACTTTTGTTTATATTAAATTTAAAAGTTTTTGCACCAATGAAACTAACAAAACCAATATTAGAAGAAGCAGAAAGCTGAGAAAAAATCCTTCTAAGTGTCTCTGATAAAGATCTCATTTCTCAAATATATAAATGAGTTAAATTTATAAGAATGCAAACCATTCTCCAACTGATAAATGGGCAAATAATATGAACAGAAAGTTTTCAATAAAGAAGTCAAAATTATCTATAGACAGAAGAAGAAATGCTCTAAATCAATTTTGGTCAAAGAAATGCAAATAAAAACAATTCTGAGGTATCTTAAATTGATCTATCAAATTGAGTGATATGAGAAAAAAAAAAAAAAAGGAAAATGATCAATGCCGAATCACTCTACAACTCCAATAACAATGCATAAGTGTCCAGTTTGTGTCATAGAAGGAATTTGGTAGGATCTTTCTTTACCTATTTTTCCAAATAGTTTACAGAGTATTGCAATTCTTTAAATGTTTGGTAGAATTCACTTGAGAATCCATCTGGCCCTAGAGATTTTTGGGGGGCAGCTCATTAATGGTTTGTTCAATTTCTTTTTCTAAATGGTAATATTTAAGTAATTTATTTACTCTTCTGATAATGTGTGTAATTTGTATATTTGTAAATATTGATCCATATTGTTAGATTGCTAGATTTTCTGCCATACAGTTGGGTAAAATAGATATTAATTATTTATTTAATTTCTTTTTCATTGGTGGTAAGTTCACTCTTTTCACTTTTGATGCTGGTGATTTGTTTTTTTCTTTCCCTTTTCTAATCAAAGGTTTACACATTTTGTTTTTGTTTTTCAAAAAACCAACTGTTTTATTTATTAGTTCAATAATTTTCTTAGGTTCAATTTTATTAATTTCTCCTTTGTGTTTCAGAATTTTGAATTTGGCAATTAATTGGAGGCTTTTAATTTCTTTCTTTCTTTCTTTCTTTCTTTTTGTCTTTCTTTTTGCTTTTTTTAGTTGCATGCCCAATTCATTGATTTCCTCTTTCTCCATTTTATTCATGTAGCTATTTAGGGATATAAAATTTCCCCTAATAACTGCTTTGGCTGTATCCCATAGCTTTCAATTTATTGTCTCATTTTTGTCATTCTTTTAGATGGAATTATAGATTGTTTCTATCATTTGTTGTTTGACCCACTGATTTTTTAGAATTAGATTTTTAATTTCTAATTGGGTTTTAGTCCTTCTTTCCTTTCCCTTTATTGATTATAATTTTTATTGCATTGTCATCTGAAAAGGAAACATTTGTTCTTTCTACCTTTCTGCATGTGATTGTGAGATTTTTGTGCCCTAGTATATGGTCAATTTTTGTGTAGGTGCCATTCTGAGAAAAAGGTGTATTCTTATTTCTTCTAGACCTTTTGGCTAAAATCAAATGTCATAAAAAGGTGTGTCCTTTCTGTCCCCATTCAATTGTTTTTTAGAAAACTATCATATCTGGGTTTTCTAGGATTCTCTTAACTTACCTGATTTCTTTCTTGTTTATTTTGTGGTTGTTTATCTGATTTTGAGAGAGAAGGTTGAGGTCCCTGATTAGTATAGATTTCCTGTCTATTTCTTCCTGTAACTGGCTACTATACTCTCTAGGAATTTGTATGCTCTACAACTTGGAGCACATACATGTAATATCTTTACTTCGTCATTATTTATGGTACCTTTTATCAAGATAGTTTCCTTTCTTATCTCTTTTAATAAGATATATTTTTTACTTTTTCCTTGTCTGAGATCAGAATTGCTACCCCTGCTTTTTTTTTACTTCAGCTGAAGCATAATAAATTCTGTAGCATCCTTTTACCTTTATTCTGCATGTGGCTCTCTGTTTCAAATGTGTTTCTTGTAAGCAACATATTGTAGGAAATTTTTTTTTAATCCACTCTGATATTTGCCTCTTTTTTATGGGAGTCTTCATCCCACTTACATTGTTATGATTACCAGCTATTTATTTCCCTCCATCTTGTTTTCCCTCCTGTATATACTTTTGTTCTCTCTTGCTACCATGTCCTTAGTTGTGCTTTTTTTAACCTACCCCACTTACTACCTTATCTCTTATTAACCCTGTTTCCTTCTTTTAGCAGTTTTTTAAAACCCACCCCACCAACTACTTTATTTTCTATCCTCCCTTCCCCCTTCTATTACCTTTTCTCTAATGTTTCTGCCCTCCCTTCTATCCTGTCCCTTCCTTTGCTTTTCTCTTTCTCCTCCTACTTCTGTATAAGGTTAGATAAATTTCTGTACCCAAGTGAATGATTAACATTTCTTCTTAGAGTTAAAACTGATGAGATCAAGCTTCAGACAATGCTCATCCCCTTCTTTTCTTTTCCTTGCTTGTAATTGATATGTTGTGCCTCTTCACGTGAGCTAATTTGTCCCATTATACCTCTCCTTTCCATTTTTTTCAAATATATACCTTTTTTTTTACCCCTTAATGTCTTTTTCTTCGATATCATCATATCAGCGTCCATTCACAATCATACACTTTGTCCATGAAATGCCCCCCTCTGCCTGCTCCAGGGACAGATAGAGTTCTCAAGAGTTACTGATATCCTTTTCCCATCTAGGAATGTATACAGTTTAACCTTTATGTACTACATATTTTCACCTGTTTACTCTTTCTGTGTATGCTTCTCTTGAGTCCTGTGTTTGAAGATCAAATTTTCTATTTAGTTTTGTTTTTTTCAATAGAAATAATTGAAAATCTTTTGCTTTGTTGAAGATCCATTGCCTCCCCTGAAAGATAATTCTGAGTGTCACTGGAGAGTTAATTCTGGATTATAAACATAGGCCCTTTGCCTTCCAGATTATGGTTTTCCAGTCCCTCCAATCCTTTATTGTAGAAGTTGCCAGATCCTTGGTAATCCTGAATGTTTCTCCTTGATATTTGAATTGTTTTTGTCTGGCAGCTTGCAGTATTTTTTTTTTTCTTTGAGAGTAGAGTCTGGAGTTTCACAACAATGTTCGTTGGGGTTTTCATTTTCCATTTCATCATCTCTTTCCATAGATGACTGATGGATTCTTTCAATAATGATTTCATTCTCTGTTTCTGGAATATCAGGACAGTTTTCCTTCATGATTTCTTGAGAAATGATATTCATGATTTTTTTTTTTGTCATGGCCTTCAGATAGGCCAATAATTTTTAAATTGTGTCTCTCAAATCTATTTCCCAAGTTGGCTATTTTTCAATGATGTATTTCACATTTTCTTCTATTTTTTCATTCTTTTTAGTTTGTTTCACTGATTCCTGCTGTCTCACAGAGTCATTAGTTTCCATTTTAATACATGATTTTCTTCAGTTAGCTTTTGTATCTTTTTGCAATTGGTTAATTCTACTTTTGAAGGTGTTTTCTTCAGTGTATTTTTTTTTGCATTTAATCAAGTGTATTTTTTAAGGAATTGCCTTCCTTTTCCAAGCTGTTTTCTTTCTCTTGCATACCTCTTATTTCAATGGACTTCTGAGGGTGGAGCCAAGATGGCAGAGTAAAGCCAGGAAGTTGCTCCAGCTCTTCCAGTTTCCTTTGAAAACCACATGAAAGCAAAGCCTCTGAACAGAGTGTGATGGAATGAAATCAATCCCCAGTTCAATATATACAAGATACCAAGCCTTCAGCTTCAAGAAAAGTCAGTTTAATTGGGGTGAAGAGGGTGTTTAGCCTTGCTCAGATAGATTCTGGGAAAGCACTGCAAATAAGCAACTAAGACCCTCAGTTCTGTCTCCGTAGAGGAGCACAGCAGGGGATCATCTTCCAGTCCCAGCTCAGAAGGCACATTCTGGGAAACCAGGCTGATTCCTGAAAAGAGCAGGCAAAGCTACTCCCTACAAACACAAGGGGGAGCTGTGCTTAAAGATAAGGCTCAGAGCTGCACAGGAGGATTTGGACTGTTCCCCCTTTACCCCAGGAGCAGAGTTCAACCATAAAAGTTACCAAAAAAAAAAAATAATAAATAAATAAATAAAATAAATAAAAGGGAAATACCAAAAGAAAAGGAAAGAAAATGATCAAGAAACAGAAAAGAACCATGATCATAGAAAGTTACTATGGTGACAGGGCAAAACAAAACACCTACTCAGATGAGGACAAAATATCCACAGAGGAAATCCCAAAGAGTGAGATAAATTGGTCTCCAGCACAAAGAGACTTCTTGAAAGTCCCTCATAAAAGATTTTAAAAGGCAAATAAGAGGTAGAAAAAACATGAGAAAAGAAATCTAAGGTATAAAAGAGAGAGTCAACAGCGGAAAAGGAAGGGAAAAATGACTGAAGAAAATAATTCCTTAAAAAAATACAATTGGCCAAATAAAAAAAAAAGTTCACCGAAGAAAACAATATCTTCAAAAGCAAAATTAACCAAAGAGATTATTAGAAAAGCAAAAGGGTTTACATGGTGAAAATATTTATAGCATCCCCTTTTGTGCTGCCAAAATATGGGAAATTGAGGGGATGCCCCCCAATTGGGGATAGCTGAACAAACTGTAGCATATGAATTTAATGGAATATTATTGCACAATAAAAAAATGAACAGACATTTCAGGGGATAAAACCTAGAAAGATTTGTATGAACTGATGCAAAGTGAAATGAGCAAAATAAAAAATAAACATTGTATACAGTATCAATAGCATTGTGTGATGATCAACTATGAATGACTAAGCTCTTCTCAGCAACACTATGATCCAAGACAAGTATAAAAGATTCACAAAGGAAAATGCTACCTACATCCAAATAAAGGACTGATATACTATGAATGCAAATTGAAGCATATTTTTCACGTTATTCTTTTTTTTGTTTTTTCTTTTGATATGTTTCTTCTTTCACAACTGTGACTAATATGGAAAAAATGTTTTATATATGTTACATATATACATATATGTTATAGCACATGCATAACTTATAGAAAATTATGATTTTTAGAAGAAGGAAGTGGAAAAGGAGGGAGAAAAATTTGGAACTCAAAATCTTGTAGAAAATGAAAATGGTAAAAATTGTCTGGATGTATAATTAGGAACAATGCTATTTAAAAACAAATGATTGCTGAGTAATTTGTGGGGAAAAGAAGAGGTAGCAACTTGATATATGAAGATATACCTTGTATATGAAATGGCAATTGAGTGATGTTATGAATGATGCTAGGATTCTAAGAGTCAAAGGTAAGGAGAAAATGCAATCATATTGACTAGAAAAGGGGTTTGTGTGTTTGAATGGTGAAACACTTAAAAATTTAAGTTTTTTCCACTCTGCTATCATTACTTTTATGTATATTATATGTGGGTAAATATTGTCATGGAAAGGCACTTTATATCCAGCTGACAGTTGGGAATATTCTTCATTCTTACTCACCTGTATTTTTCCCATTTTTCTCAGAGGAAAAACAATAAAAAAAAAGCCCTGACAATTATATTCCTATAAAAGATGAATAATTTTATGATCTTGACCTTGAATTTCTTATGTGCGGCAAGCTGTCAGTAGAAAAATTCTCTTCCCTTGCACAATTCACCACTAAATTCTGTAATTTAATGTCTCATAATGGTTCTTACTATTCACATGCAACATTGAGACATTGAGTAATTGGCTTGTGTTGTCGTAGTTAATAGCCATCAGAATATTTGAACCCTAATTTCTCTGATTTCTCTTATTTTTTTATGAAAAAAATTATCATTTTCTGTTGTAATCCAATTTTTTTAAAATCTTGGTATCTCCACATTTGCAATCTTTACCTCCTATCAGGTGCATTCCTGAGAATCTCTCCAAAGAATAGAGGACCTTAGAGAGGCATCACTATAGATAGTTGAATATGATAGTTCAGAAAGTTAAATGCTTTTTTTTAAAACACTAAAAAACACATACAGTTTATTTTCTTGGACAGTATAGTTGCTATAATCCAATAAATAGTATCCTAGTGACCTGAAAGAGTTAATACATCTTTTCAAAGTGAACAGTATGGTTACTCTAAGGACCAAGCTTCTGTTAAGACAGAATTGCCATCTTCATTCAATTCAAGTTGGTTTTGTTAAGAGTAAAATTGTTTCAAACATATTTTATCAGATAAGCTTAAATACATCTTTCATCTATGGGATGCAGCCAACTGGTTAAATTAAGAATATTGGTTTTAGAGTATTAAAAGATTTTAATTCTGGATAAATTAACCAGCTATAGACATTTTTAATGACTATGTTGTTTTTTTTTATGTTTTATGAAAACCAATCATTTTAGACTTACTTGATGTTGTCAGATTGTCAAAATAATGGGTTATATTTTTGAAATTTATCTTTAGTCTTAACCTTTCATGGGAATTTATTCCTTGCTCAGCTTTAGTGAAGATAAAGTAAAGAGTCATTCTTTTCCAAAATAAAAACTGCTTTCAAGTTACTAGAATAAACTGCCAGATATTTAGTGTCTGGGAAGAATTGTTATGTTTCAACTTTTTTCTCTTTTTAGGTTCTTTTTTTTTGGATTGTTGTTAAATAAAAGCTTGATGGTATAATAAATCCAACTCTATCTCAGATCCACTTTATTAATTGCTGATACACATAAACATGGGAAAAAAAACCCTCCAAATTTGTACATAGTTAAAGTTCTTTGCAGCTCTTTCTGAAAAACCAGTTGGACAGCAGCAGGCTCCTACTAATAAAAAAGTGTTTTTGCTGTTTGCCTTGCCCTGAAAGATGTTTTCACTTTTTATGCATTAGACAAAAGCTATTATATACATTAAACTAACTTTATGACAACAGAGACTCTGCTTTTGAAAATCAGTAAAATATTTATGAGAAAATAGCTACTGCAAATGGGTAGAATCTAGCTACCTGTGGAGTTGCAAAGTTTTATTTATTATTTAAATGTTTGTCTTATTGCAGGGCCAAGTCCCTTTTGGTTTGAAAAGAGAAATGTCTTTGTTCCACGCAGAGCTTAAACAGTTAATGAACTGTTACATTATGACAATAAAAAGCACTTCTAACCCTAAGATGTTTTTTTCTTTGGTCTCTTTCTATGTATCTTTTCCCCTAAGTCCTTTAATATTTCTGCATATGTGCATTTATTTGGTAACTAGCCATGTTCCTATTTGATTATTTAAATAAGTATGCTTGTTGTGGAACAAATGAATCTTTTAATTCTTTTGAGAAGAATGCTGACAAATTGGAAGTAAGCATAATCTAACAGGACAGAATAAAGCACTCTATTTAAAGCACAGGCTTTGGGATTGTTTTTTCCTCTGAATTGAAAAATTGAAGAAAAAAAAAAGCTTTGCTTGGTTTCAATTGGGTGATAGGCAATTTTTCACAGGAGGCAGAGTGATAAAACTAATCAGAAGACATGAGTTCAAGTACAGTTTCTTTAATTTATTTCCTATATATCCATCAATTAGCCATTTATTCTTTTTTGACCTTAGTTATTTCATCTGAAAAAATGAGGGTGCTGGAGTAGACCACAGTAGTCAAGCTTTAAGCCTGCAATTGCAAGCCACTATACCACCCCTGAATGAGAACCAAACCAGATTAAAATGTAATTGGGAAATGTTTAAGTAAAATCAAAATACAATAATAATGTTAATTTGTGATTTTCGAAGTAACTTAAATGTCTATGATCCAGTGGAGAGACTGAAAATCATAAAGGATAATTGATTTATCCATGATCATATGACTAGTATATTGTTGTTTAATCATTTTCAGGCTTTTCAAACTTTCTGACCTCATTTGAGATTTTCTTGGTAAAGAAGCTGGATCTAGTTTGTCATTTCCTTCTCCAGCTAACTGGATAGATACTTAGGGTCACACAGCTAATAAGTGTCTGAGACCAGGTTTGAACTCAAAAAGAAAAGTCTTCCTGATTCCAGGCCTGTTTCTCTATTAACTGAGCCAACTAATTCCTTCTGAAAATTTAAATAACTCAGTTTCTATTAAACAAATTAATCTCTGATCACTGAGCAATTTACCAAAAAAAAAAAAAAGAATACTGAATATGGATTACTAGACATAATCTAACAGGAAAGAATTTGGTGAAGATCTCACATTTTTTCCTCCTCTATTGTTACAATATGAAATAATTATTGTCCTAAGTATCAAGATATGGGTTAAATGCTTATGCTGAACCTAACCATTTATAGTCAGGTGATCTGGGCAAGGGATTTATCCTTTCTGGAATTCAGTTTTTTTATCTCTAAAATTAGGGAGATTAGATTTACCTGTTTCTTAATATTATATTCCAGCTCCAATATTCTATAGTTCTTTTTTCTTTTTCATTTTGCTGAGGCAATTGGGGTTAAGTGACTTGCCCTGGGTCACACAGCTAGGGAATGTTAAGTGTCTGAGACCAGAATTGAACTCAGGTGCTCCTGACTTCAGGGCTGGTGCTCTATCCATTGCGTCAACTAGCTGCCCTATTCTATAGTTCTATTCTGTACTTCCTTCCCAGGAATCCAATTCATGCAAATCTCCAGTAATGAATTTTTGCTTCTAATGCCTGCTTATGCCCATTTTGGGCATTTTGAGTTGCTGAACACGTATGTCTGCAGATAGCAAGGGGATCTGAGTGTCATGACTGCCTTGTACTAGTACCTAGCACCAATATTAATTTCTCCTATAAGCTCTTGAGATGCACAGAGCCAGTAGAACATAGGGGCTGTCCACTGTGATGTGTTTTATTATGTATACAACAAATTCCTTATTCCACTTTAGAAAAAACAACTGAATCTTGGATATTAGAGCTAATAGCACCCATAGCAAAGTAACAGGTGGTGGAGAAGAGGAACACAGGTTCTCCCTCTTCCTCTTCTCTACTGTCACCATCCTTGGGAAGTAGAGACATGTTTGTTTGACTAATGGCAGCTCACATCCTTTGAAGAAATATTATCTTTGTGTCCTGTGTGAATGATTTTAGCTTTGTGAATCTGACCTGTTGACCTATATGATTCCTAGGTAAATGCATTCATTTGGGTATACCTTTATGCCATGGCCTGTCCCTGGCATGCTATTCTACATGCCGAGATTTCAAATGAGTTTAATACACATTTTCTTGATTAATGGGAAATGGTAGAGTGTAGGAGACTGAAACAGTTCGTGCTTTGCTTGATTAATTAATAAGGGACTCTCTTTTCCCAGCTTCAACTCATTATGCTAATGAAGTGTCATCAATTAAGGCTTTCCCTTGATTATTGAATCTGTCAGGTAGTGCTCAGTGAAAAAGCTGCATTCCTTTGCTGTCTGGCTGGAATTGCCATTAGAGGTTTTTATGAACTGCTACTCCCATTAGCTGCTGTTTGTTCTACTTTCTCATTATTATATCTTCTTCTTGACCTTGAGACAGGTGAACATCAGGAGCTGGGATTGAACTGGAGAACATGAATACTGGGAGGTGCAGGTCAAGACAATATGTTAACAAAAAAAAATAAATACCATTCTTCATTTTGAATTCACTCAAACTATTAATTCTGTGGTCAGAAAGAAATTCAAGGAGTATGTTCTAACTTTCTGAAACAGGCTTTTTTAATGACTGACCTGAATCTCTGCTCTAATAATACTCCATATGGGACCATTTAATCTGAACCTGCTGGCTTAGCCTCAGCCTATACTTTAGAAACAATTGCACTCTTAGACAAGTGGCAATAAGTACCCGCAGCTTAGGTGCCTCAGCAGCATGTTCCTTATTGTTCTGACCTTGTATTCCAGTTATAATGACTGTGCTTTTGGCCTATCCATTGGGACCATCTCTTGACCTTTTACTCTAATTTGGCATTCTATCTTTTATCCATGAGCCAAAGTTCTTTTCTATATCCTATTTACTATCCCAAATTTTTTGGACTTAGGCTTCTGCTTTGCTGTTAACATTTTTGTAGAGTTTGTAGCCCTCTTCCACAGTTGTAGTTCCTTCTATATACCTCCTTGTTCATTTTTTTTAACTGCTGTCTACTGATGGTCACCTAATATCCCAATAACTTACCCAAACCTCTTCTTCCCTCCCACTGCTGACACTTTTCTGGACCATTTAACCCTAATTTGATGGGTTTTATGAGGACTTGCATATTTGCATATTAGTTGTCTTCTATATAGTTAGTCCAATAAACCTCAACAGTGACAAGTAACATATATTACAAGAGATTAGATCCAGAGACATAAAGATATTCCATTAATTCTTTCCCACTCAGCTCTTTGAAGACTGAAAAATAAGAATGCCTCCTAACATGGTAGAGGGAAAAAAGCCAATGAACTCTTGTTGAAATAATCTAGTTTAAATTTTAGCTCTACTTTTCATCTGTGTGAACTTAGGTAAATTGATTAGGCTTTTATGGTTCTTTGTTTATTTGTTTGTCAAATGGATGTAAATGATTTAAATGACTGGTGATGAAAAATTTCTGTAAACTTTAAAGTACCATTTAAATACGAGCTATTATCCTGAAGAGAAAAGAAGGAATTGTTATTAAAAATGAAAATTAATAAATTTTATTTATATTCTAGAACATCTAGAAATAATAGAAATACACAGAATGATGTCACCATGTCTAAAACCCCCAGGTTAGGACTTGGAAATGACGAATATTTTGTATGTCTCAATGGCCTTTCCCCTTCGATACTGGAGATGAGACTTTGGGGAGTGAACCTATCTTAACATCTCATAAATGTTCCAAATAGATGCTTGCTTGAGGGGAAAGTACCCACAGGAAGGGGAGAGATGAGTAGTCATAATAATTAATAATAGAAAAAGATACAGGTTGTGTCTGTGCTGAACAGTTCTCCAAATAACACAGCCTGTACAGTACTACAAATGATTGCCCGGGAGCTGTTTCTTTTTCTTTTTCTTTTTTTTTTTGTCAGTCTATGTTCGGGACAGGGAAATTTTTTTTTTCA
>JAJPUD010033965.1:0-11085 GCA_023553655.1 Myrmecobius fasciatus
TATGAAATTATGTATTGTATGTATTTACTTAATTGTTTCCATATAGACTCTTTGTCTTTCCATTAAAGTGTGAGGTCCTTAAGAGAAGGAACTGTCTTTTAACTTTTGTGAATATAGGGTACAGAATATGTAGTAGGCATTTTTGTTGTAAAGTTGATGCTGTATCTAAATTAGTTTCTTTATGTGTGTGTGTCTTTCTCTCTATGAGTCTCTCTGTCTCTTGTGTGTGTCTTTATCTCTGTCTCTCTGTCTCTGTTTCTCTCTGCATCTGTCTGTCTGTCTGTCTGTCTCTGTCTCTCTGTTCAGTTGGTAGGATTGCAATAAGATGTAACAGTTTCAATCAATGAGGCACAATGAAGACTTAAAAATTAATATACAACTTCTCTACAGTATTTGACCCTAATTTCCCCCCATGCAAAAGAAAGTTTATCTCATTATTCCCAGATTAAATGCCAAAGTTGTGAGTTTTGCCACATATGCTTGTATATTGCCAAATATACAGGCAGTTTCTAACCTCAGATATGTCATGTATTGCTGACTCTCTGGACAATCTTGCTACTAAAATAGCCCACACATGTTTAATAACACATTGATTAATATAAAGGGAAAATAATATTTTTGATCTTTTGATAAAAATTTAATGCTATCTCTTTTATTCAGCATTAGTCAGAAACTTACATGACAAAACAAATTTCAATAGAACTAAAAGAACCATTCATAACTGTATCTTTGATTAATGGAATATAAAGTTAAGCAAGAGAAAAACAAATAACATTCACTTGACAGTTTCAAGGAAAGACGAATTTGAAGACTTAGAACTGAAGCCCAAATTGCCATCAATCATTGAGCATTTAATATTGATGACCATGAGGATAATGATAATAGTGATGATAGCACTTACACTAAGTAAATGGTTTTCAAAGTTTTTTTTTCATACATTGTGTCACTGATCCTTTTAATAAGTTTGTAAGATAGATACTAATTAAACGTTTTTTTAAAGATAAGGAAATGTTAGAGAGAAAGATTGAAACTTGACCAGAGTCACAAAGTTATTAAATGACTAAGGTGGGATTCAAGCTTAAGTCTTCCTGACTCAGAGCCCATTACTGCATCCATTATATACCTTGCTGCTTCAAAGATTAGAGAGCATAAGACCATAGATTTATAATTGCAAGATACCTGTGAAATCCTCTAGTCAAACTCACTCATTTAGCATATGTGGAGATAGATGCAGAGAAGTTTGTGATATGATGAAAAATTCTTCTTGTATTAGTTGTTTGTTGTTCAGTGGTTTCAGTTTGTCCAACTCTCCATTACCCCATTTGGGATTTTCTTGGTCACAATATTGACATAATTTCCCTCTATTCTTCTAGCTCTTTTTAAAGAGTGAAAAAAAACAAAGAAAAAAAACTTAGGCAAAAAGGGTTAAGTTACCTGTACAGAATCATACAGCTAGCCATTGTCAGAGAAAAGATTTGAACTCCAGAATATGAAGAAGAATTCACAAGTATTCTGCATCTAGAAAAAAGAATTAGAAAAAGTCAGTATGGAACACAACATAGTATTTTCACCATTTCCATTGTTGTTGTTTGCTAGCTATTTTTCTTTCTTGTTATTCTCCTTTTTTGATCTATTTTTTTCTTGTGCAGCATGATAAATGTAGAATTGTGCATGTTTAACATATACTGGATTATTTGCTATCTAGGGAAGGATAAGGAGAAAAATTTAGAACACAAGGTTTTGTTTGCAAGGGTGAATGATGAAAACTATCTTTGCATGTATTTTGAAAATTAAAAAGCTATTATTAAAAATTAAATTTTAAGGAATATACAAAGGAAAACTTAGTATGCATGATTGTCAAACCCAAGCCTTCCTGAATCCAACTAAATGATCTTTCCATATCATAAAAATCTCCTATTATTCAACAGTCATGAAACAAGCATTTATTAAGCCTCTATTATTTGAAAGACTCTAGATTCAGTATGATACAAATAAATCTTAAAGACATAGAAGTTTCAGATATCCTTCTTTCTCTTATGAAGTTTTAAGTCTATCTCTCTGGCAGGAGATATTCAAGTGAAACAAATCGAACACCATCAAAGATGTTATGTAATATAGACTTCAGTGCTGTATAAATTTATATATATATATATATATATATATATATATATATGTAGCAACAGCTTGGCAAGATAGATATTGTACTAGTTCTTGAGTCAGGAAACATTTGACTAACATCTCTCTCCAGATTCTTAGGAGTTATGTGATAGCAGACTGATCACTTGATCTCTATAAGCTTTTTAGGATTGAGCCAATATATGGAATGGGATCTACTTTGGTGGAAAATGCCAGTGCTAATGAAAGCAGATCTCTTACTATTTTTCTGAGCGCGTGCACACACACACACACACACACACACACACACACACACACACACATATATATATATATATATTTGTCATGGAAAAAGTAGCTTGAGACTATATTATGTATTTGAATACTATCTACTGAATAGAATCTTGACTTTGTCTCAGAAGAGATAGACTCTTGTGTCATAAGTATTTAGTAATCTTTTAGTAGTTATGAGAATAAATCTCTTAAAGTCAATCACAGAGTAGAGAAAAGTCACTTGTATTAACAATGAAGGATAAACCTCATCAGTCCTGAGTTATTTCTAGGTCTCATCTAGCCAGCACATATATTAGGAAGATAACTCAGAACCAAAAGTATGAGTAAAATAAGTCTCTAATAAGTTGCCAAATATCATACACACACACAAACACACACACAATTTCTCTTCAGATGTTTTTCTTCCTTATCATACACTCCCTGGCTTCTGAGATCAAACTGGATCTCTAAAAAGAGTCAGTAGTCTTGGAGCTGAATAATTTACTAGAACAGTTGGATTGAATGGACTATTAGAGAATAGAACCCAAGCTTTCAATTATGTTTCAACTGTTCATCTTTTGTTTATCAGTTCTTTCAGGGAGTCTTACAAGCTTGGAGCCTGGGGCTTTTCTCTCCTCTACCCTTTAGAATGAAGAATTTCCTTCAAAGCTTAGCACAAATGCAGAATTCTTTCTGAACCCCTTCTTAATTCCTCCAGTTGTTACTGTGTTCTCTAACTTCTGAAATTACAAAGTCAAGCATTTACTTACTGTGTGGGATAAAAATGTGACCCCCGACTCAAAATCATTACTCAGAGATCTCTCAAAATGAAGATTAGAAGTTTATTAGAATATAATGAAATTCTGGAGTATCATTTTCCCCCAGGGCTAGCCAGGGAGGAAAATGAGGCCGGCTTTTGTAGCTTAAACAGTTGTTTTATAGACAGAGAGAGTCAAAGGTACCCATGATCTGCCAACCTCCAGAACAAGGTATTTCTGGCTTACTTATCACCACAATACTAGTTTACTGGGGCTTTGCTCAAACCCAATTTACAATACACATTTAGCCTGTCTGACTTTGTTGACTTCACAAATATTTACCAGACCTCTTGCAAATAGGATTCCTGGTCAAAAGTCCAGTCTTCCTTTGTTATTTAAAAAGCCATACTGAATCCCTTCCTGCAGTGTTTTAGTTAGCAATTCCCTATGAAAAACATAAAAAATGTGCTGTCAGAGTATCTAGTGAGTATGCCTATTCCAAAATGAGCCTATAATAATTTTTCTTTATTTGCTTGTTTTGTTTTTAAATTTAAATACATTTATTTGCTCTTAGAATACATAACCCAGACTTTTAGTAGGAAATAAAGAGGATACTAAATACTTGCTTCAGGAATTAGAAGGAATTTCTAATTTGGAGTCACAAAATGTGAATCTGAATCCTAACCCTACCCTTAAAATTTGTGTAACCTTGAACTAGTTCCTTTTCTTTAGAATCCTTATCTGTAAGTAAAAAAGAGAAAGTGGATCTAAGAGGGCCTTCCCATCTCTACCTCTATCATTCTATGAATATTAGCTTTGTAACCTTCAAGGCATAGGAACAATTTCACTTGTAAAGGAAAATCCCAAATAAGGAAATCCCCCACTCCAATAAAAGTCATCATTTCTTTTCTGTAATGTTTACTTTCAGAGAATTGCATAGGGCAATGTGAGGCTAAATAAAGTGTCCAGGATCTATACCACCAGGATCTGTCATGTGTGGGGCTCAAAGACAAATCTTCATGGTACCCAGTTCACCTTCCTATCTAATTCATTGTATTATTTCCCTACTAAACCATCATCCTTTGGTTACCAATAGAGTAGAGAGAGGCCTTAAAACTGATTAAGATGGCAAGCAGTCAACACCTAGGTTTAAACAATAGCAAAGTAATAAGACACACATAGTATAAACCACTCCAGTCAAGGAATTAATCACTTCCTTAAAAAGCCTTATGAAATTTGGGCCCATAATTTCATATGGAGTTCACTACAAGCAGCCAAAATACTGCCATAAAGCTGTTTAATATTCAAATTAAACTTGAAGTATTCTGTTGCAAGCTGAAACAAGTGTAATTAAAAGAAAGGTGGGGAGGGGAGAAGAAAGCACCATACTAATAAGATTCAAATGCTGATTTATACTCCACTAAATAACTTCAAAATGTCCAGGTATTAATTTAGGCTACAAAGAAAATTACACACTTGCACATTGGATCCCTAGAGCCCATCAAGTGAAATGCTTCTAGTCATTATTTTTAATGTACTTGGTGCAGATCTGGTGATTGGGAACTTCAGTTTAAAGGTTTATTTAGTAAAATGACTAAACTCCACCCAGCAATGCTGTTTGAAATATCATGGAAATTAGTGGGGAATGTTTATTGATTGTGTTCATTTATAAGTCAATTATGTGAACAATCCAACAGAAATTAATACTAATACAACCTTAGTGAAAAAAGAGAGTTCTTAGAAAATGTTCAAACCTTCTACTTCACTAGCAAATCAGATTCCCATTTACAATTCAGAGATAGCATGATGCATTCATTATGATTATATGGATAACTACTACTTCAAAAGTTACAGGAATATGGGATTTCTTCTGAGACTTGGAAAAGGAGATCATTAAATACTGCAGTGTGAGAAAGAGGAAGCAGAGGCGTACAAAGATCATGATGGCAGATCTTTCCTAGAACTTTATGGATAGTAGTCACATTTTCAGCAAGTAAACAACTGTGTTAATAATTCCTCTGGATTTTGGTATGTTCTCTGCTTTCTGAAATTATACTATCAAGCATTTATTTACTAGTGTATATTGTGTTTCCATGGGCTAAATATATCCCTCCAGGACATTAATTGTCAGACAGTATATCATAGTGCTTTGCCCCTAATATGGAAGAAATAAATGTTTATTAAATTTCAGTGACCCTATATCCCTCTTGATTACGTTTGTCATTCCATAGAACTAATTTGTATTATGACTTCTGAAAAGTAGAATAATATATTGAACAAAGGACCATCTTCAGATTAAGAAAACTCTAGCCTCGAAGTCTCTTTTGAGACACAAATCCACTATTTAAGGTTACCTAAAGTCTAAATAACCTCAGGTAGCCATCTAAGACTATCTATATCTATAGTATAAAAGTTTCAGAACTACATTAGTATGGAAATTGGTCTTACTTGGAGATTCTTACTAAAAAGAAATTATGAGTCTAGCTGAAAAAAATAATAAGTGCACCTAAGTAATGCAGAATTTTTTTTTATTCTATCTACTGAGATATATAAAGATAAAGCTGGAAGGATGACAAAAAATATATTTAAAGTAGAAAAGATATGCTAAGCTTTTTACAGTAGTCTTTATTATCAAAGAAAAGGAACTCTACAACCCTAATGCTGAAAGATTTTAAGGAAATATTTCGGGCACATTAGATTACCAGTCTCTTCTGAATGAATTTTTGGAAAGGTATAACCAAACTAAGACAAAATGGATAGCTATGCCTATGTTAATATGTGCCGACTTGTATGGTACTAAAGCACATTTAGATTACACTTGCTCTCTATTTTGCATATATTATGATCAATATAATTAACTTCCTTTCTGCACCTCAAAGGGGAACTTCCATGTGTCAGGTCCTGGTATTTTCTCTGGCTAGTCCCCATGTGTGGAACTTTATATCTTAACCTTCATATCATACTTTCCTGACTTCCTTTAATTCTCAGTTAAAATTCCAGGTTCTACAAATGGTTAATTTAAAAGTATGCTGGTGCATAATTTAGGGGGAAAAGGCACCTAGTTGGCAGAGTGAAAAGTGTGCCATCCCTGGAGTGAAGAAGACTCATTTTCCTAAATTCAGATCTGACCTCCAATAACTTACTAGATGTGGGTCTGGGAGACTTTCCTCAGTTTTCCTGTTTCTTCATCTGTAAAATGAGCTGAAGATGTAAATGGCAAATCATTCCAGTATCTTTGCTAGAAAATCCCAAATACAGAGTCGGACAAGCTTAAAATGACTGAACCTCAACAATGTATAATTTTATACTAGTGCATAATTTAATACTAGTATCTCCTCTCTTTCATCACCAACTTATCATATATGTACATATAAATGTATACATATATGCATATATAATTAATCTTCTGCTTACATAATTATTTGTATATTGTCTCACCCATTAAAATATGTGATCCTTCAGAATAGGAACATTTGCTTTCTTTATATCTTTTTTTGTGCTTTTTGCTTTGCTTTGTTTTGTTTTGACTGTAGTTCTTAGCATGCTACCTGGCATTTGGTGGCAATTAATAAATTAAAGTTCACTAATTAAAATACCTCCTACATAATATGATTGAAGAACATGAAGCTCAGGAAAGGAAAATATTGTCTTATTTTTGTGTTTATTTGTTGATTTTCCTTGATATTAAACTTTAGAGAAGTTGCTTATTATTTCTGAGTCTATAAAAGGTTCCTTGAAGCTTCCTTCATCCATTTCACTATCTGTCCATTAAGCACCTTGATATTAATTTTGAATTAACATTGCTACACTTGCTTTTACTTCATATTCTGTATACTCTCCCTTATGAGTCTGTTGTGAGCGTCAATTGAAATATTCTATATAAAACATTTTGCACTATTCAGGCAAATAAATGCAAATATTTATTTGGGTTGGACCAATTTTCATGCAGAGAAAACAAAAACTACAACAATTCTGAAAATGATGCTGCTTCCCAGTATCTTAGTTCTTTGGGATTCTAGGCGAAGCAGAATGAATTATATATTACATACAAACATACATATATATACACACATACATACATACATACATACACATACATACATAAATACACACATACATGTATACACACACACATATAAAGTACCTATCAATTAACCTTAAGCACTAACTTTACACAGCCATCAATTTCCCTTAAGTAAAACTTCCCTGTGGGATTCAGAAACTTGTCAAAAAGTTGAAGCCAGTCAGGACAATCATCGAGTAAGCATAGAAGAAAACAAGAATTGAAAATATTTTGTTGGGGATTAAAGAAGAAATATATAAAATATAAAATCTGCACCTTCCAAATATTTTAGTTTCATCCATTGATTCATTTGATGAATATTTATTAATTATCTAATATATTCCATTGACTACATTAGGTGGTAAAAGTAATGAAGAGGCACATAATAAGTCTTTTAGGAAATCCATAAATTCTCAAAGAGTGCTTTCACAGGTTTTTTTTTAAGTTATAACATAATCTAGACTATTTTGATTAATTAATATCATGTGTCTGCAGTAGTGGATATAGCAACTAGGTGACTCAGTTGATGGAACACTTGATCAGGTGTCAAGAAAGTGACAAATCCAAATTCAGATACTTCCTAGCTGTGTGACTCTAAGCAAGTGACTTAATGTGTTTCTGCCTCCTGATCTGTAAAATAGTGATTATAATAGTATCTACCTCCCAGGGATGTTGTGATCATCAAATGGGTTAATTATCATAAAGTACTTAGCACAGTGCCCATACATTGAAAGCTTTATGTAAAGTAACCCATTACTACTTTCGGAATTCTGGATTGAAGAAGATCAGGATACAAATTATACTTTTTACACTCATCAGTTGTACAACAAAGGGTAAATTGAATCTTTATGTTTGAATTTCCTCATTCATGAAATCTTGCCCCACTCCACACTATCCTCCACATCACTCTCAAATTAAGCTTCAAAGAGAGGTCTGACCATACTATCTCCTCTATCAGATAAACTTCAGTGGGTAATTGTCTCCTCTGTGATATAATATAAAATTCTCTGTCTGGGATTCAAAGCAATTCAGAAGCTTTCCCTCTTGCCTTTATAAATTATTTTATTTCCCCATCATTTATTCTTCCATCCAGTGTCCCTGGCCTTATTGCTTCTTTTAATTTCTTGGAGTCCCGATATTCAACAAGAGAACTTTCATACTGTTGGTATATAGTACTGAGTTCCTCTAGGGAGAATAATCTTTTTTTTTTTAATTTCCAAAACATATATATGGATAATTCTTCAACATTGACCCTTACAAAGCTTTGTGTTACAAATTTTCCCCCCAAGTGCCCATCCCTCCCTTAGACGGCAGTAAATCCACTACATGTTCATGAGCATTGTGTAAATCTTACTCTCATCAGGTTGGGCTCTAAAAGTGTATATCAGACATTTTATTTCACATAGAAACTTGTCTGTTGCTAGAGGGAAGTGGGAGGGAAAGGAGGAAAAGTAAGGGACAAACTAATAGAAGGAAAATAGAAGAATCAGGGGAAAGGAGTAAAAACAGGGGGAGGGGATCTAAAGGGTGGAGTATTGTTTGGGGGAGGGGGTCATCAAAAGCAAAGTACTGAGGAGGGGGGAAGGGAGAAAGGGGAAAGGAAAGGGGAAAACATAACTTGGGTAAATAAGATGGCAGGAAATAAAGAATTAGTTATTCTAACTGTGAATGGGATGAACTCTCCCACAAAGCAGAAGCGGATATCAGACTGGATTAAAAACCAGAATCCCGGGGGGAGAGGGGGGTGGAGCCAAGATGGCGAACTGCAGACAGCTTTCTCTGTGAACTCCTGAGACATTCCCTCAGACCCAGGCAAAGTGAGCCTTCGAACTGGTTTTGGAGTGAGGGCTCCGCCAAACATTTGGACTACAACACCTCTATCAAAAATCTACCTTGAAAGAACTCCTGAGAAGGTTAGCCTCAGGGGAAATCGGCCACTGGTCTGATCAGACTCCAGCCAGGGCGGAAGTCAGGGCTGCAATAGACGGGCGGATTTTAGGCACCCGGGAAGCCCCTGGGAGACTCTTGGGCCACTTTGCTCTGCTTGCGGGCAGGTGCTTTGGCAAATCTGCCTTTGGTAAAGGGTGGATTGAGAATAGCTGAAAACGTGGTCCTATTGGGAATCTAGCCCCACCAGCCTCAGACCAGAAGTCAACTTGGCAAACTGCCCCAGGGCAAATACAAATTGTTGCAGTTTTTTCTGCTGGGGACCGATATCCCAACTTTAAATCATGAGCAAGAAGAAGAGAGCTCTCACCATAGACACCTTTTACACAGAAAAAATATAACAGTCCCCAGATCCTGACATTATGAAAACAAACCCAGATGAAGCCACAAAGGCAGACTTAAGTTGATCTCCCTTTCAGAAAGCTTACCTGGAAGATTGCATTAAGAATCTCAAAAGAGAGCTAGAAGAAGAATGGGGAAATAAATTGAGATCAGGGCAACAGAAATATCAAAAACTGGAAAATAAAACTGGTGAATTGGAAAAAGAAAACAGTTCAAAGAAAAACAAAATTGGTGAATTGGAAAAAATCACCAATTCACTGGAAAATAAAAATGGTGAATTGAAAAACAAAATTGGTGAATTGGAAAAAGACAACAATTCACTGAAAAACAAAACTGGTGAATTGGAAAAAGACAACAATTCACTGAAAAATAAAACTGGCAAAAAGGAAAAAGAATGCATTGAATCAAGAAATTCAAATGGCCAGCTACAAAAGGAGCTAAAAAAGATAACTGAAGAAAAAATACTTTAAAAATTAAAATTGAACAAATAGAAGTAAATGACTCAATAAGACTTCAAGAATCAGTCAAACAAAAACAAAAAAAAAATGAAAAAATAGAACATATGAAATATCTCCTAGGAAAAACAACTGACTTGGAAAACAGATCCAGGAGAGACAATTTAAGGATGATTGGACTCCCTGAAAGCCATGATGAAAAAAAAGAACCTGGATGCTATCTTCCAGGAAATCATGAAAGAGAATTGCCCTGATGTTTTAGAATCAGAAGGCAAAGTTGGTATTGAAAGAATTTACCTATCACCTCCTGAAAGAGACCCCAAAATTAAAACCCCAAGGAATATCGTGGCCAAATTTCAGGACTATCGCACCGAGGAAAAGATATTGCAAACAGCTAGAAAGAAACAGTTCAAATACCGAGGAACTGTCATTAGAATTACACAGGATCTGTCAGCTTCCACTTTAAAGGATCGAAGGGCCTGGAACCAGATATTCTGAAAGGCAAAAGAACTTGGATTACAGCCAAGAATAAGTTATCCAGCTAGAATGAGCATCATCTTACAGGGAAGAAGATGGTCATTCAATGATACAGGAGAATTTCACCTATTTCTAATGAAAAAAAAACAGATCTGAACAAAAAATTTGACCTCCAAATAGAGAACTCAAGAGAAGCATAAAAAGGTAAAAGGAAAACTCCTGAGAACTATATTTCTACTATAGGTATCCTTAAAGAATGGCAGTATAATTTGATTTTTCTTTGATAATAATGGAAAAGAAATTAGAGGTGGAAGGGATACCATACTGAAAAAGAAAAAAAAGGGGAGGGGGAAAAGGAGGCAAAATAAAGTTAAAATAAAGAAGGTAAAAAAAGGCAAAATCTCATAAAGAAACATAGAAGATCTAATATAATCGAGAGAAAGAAGGGAGGGCGATGAGCATTGTGTAAACTCTACTCTCATTAGATTGGACTCTAAGAGAGTATATCAGACACATTTGGCTTCAAAGAAAGGCCTGACTCTCCTTGTGGGAAGGTAGGAGGGAGAGGAGAAAATGAAAGGGATAAACTGATAGAAGGATTAGGGGAAAGGTATAAAGGAGAGGGAGGGACTCTAAAGGGAGGAGGATTATTGGT
>JAJPUD010033967.1:0-11084 GCA_023553655.1 Myrmecobius fasciatus
GCCGGCGGCCTGCCCCGGCCCCTGCCCCGGCCGCAGCTGCGCCCGCGGCTTCTACTTCAACACGGTCCTGTCACTGGCCCGCTCGCTGGCCGTGCAGAGGCCCGCGGCCCTGGACAAGGTGACCGGCCCGGCTCCGGGGGAGGGGGAAGGGAGGGAATGGAAAGGTCTGTCCGCCGCGGCCCCCCCCCCGACCCCTCACCTTGGACCCGGCCCGGCTCCGTCCGAGAGTGGGGGACAGAGACACGCTGCGCTCCTAAGCACCTACCGTGGGCCGCGTACTGAGCCAGCTCTTGAGAGCCCCTCCTTGGAGGGGGGAAGCCCCGAGTCCAGCTCCTGCCCCGGGAGCTCCCGGCACACGCCTTCCTTAGCCTGGCACTGGGGGGCAGGGGGAGAGCCGCCTAGGAGCTTCCTCTGGGTATCCCTGTGTAAGTGTACGGGGAGTCAGAGTTGGGGTGCTGGGGAGGTCCTGGGGGCGCAGGGAAAGGGGGAAACCCTGCCGACTCCGCCCCCTCTGTGAGATCACGTGCCCCCCAGGCCTCCTTGAAGCTGGTTTTGAGGCCCACCCTGGGGCGGGCAGCCCGGCTTTTCTGATCTGTGCGACTTGGTGCGCGTGGCTGTCACTGACAGGAGGAACGGCCTCCCCCTTCCTTCTCCTCCACCCTTCCCCGCCAGGACCCCCTGCGTGTGGGAGCACTCTGGGGAGAGCTGGGAAAGATGCAGCTTGGGCAGCAGGGAGAGAGGTGCCGTGCCGGCCCAGGGGATGGAGGGCAGAACCGGCCCTGGTCAAGGGCTTTCTGGGGCTGGTGCTCAGGAGTCCTCCAGTCCACTGCTAGCTCTTCCGGGACCGAGGGCAAAGGTCATTGAGGGGATCCCCCAAAGTCCCCGGGACTGAGGTGAAAGGTCATTGAGGGGATCCCCCCCTTCGGACCCAGCAAGTGGACTTATTGCCCGCCGGGTGAGGGGAGCTCACTACCTGCCTAGACAGCCCGCCCCACTGCCGAGCCACTCTGGGAAGAGCGCTGGGAGCCAGAGGTGTCCAACCGTGAAACTGGACCAGAGGCGGCATGGCCAAGGTGTGGCCACCCCTGCTAATGGTCCCTTCTCCCGGGCCTTCCTCTCAGCACCTGACTCAGACCGGCCGGCCCACCTGGACACACTTTCCTGAGGATGTCCCCGGAGGAGGGAGGGGACAGACAGCTGCCAGGAAGGGCCTGGTGGGCTTCCCCAGGCCTGGCTCGTTAGCTCGTGGAAAGCTTGTGTGACCGGCCAGCCCGGGCCCTTCCCGGGGAAGCGCCTGCTCTCCTGCCTCTGGAGGAGCGAGGGTAGCGCTCGTTTGCTCACAATAAAGGGGCAGTCTTTGGGCTGGCCCCGTGGAGGTGGCTGGTCCCCGGGGGGGGGGGGGGAGGTGCCTTCTGGCCCAGGAGCTGACCCTTAACAAGGGTTTTCAAGTTTACTGAGGCTTTGACAGACGCCAGCTTCCTTGGCAGGCCAGGATTGCCCCCATTTCACAAAGGAGCCACAGGGAGCCCAGCTTTCCAAGGACTCGTGGGCAAGGCGTCACAAGGGGCATTTCAGGCCCGGCCTGTGGCAGGGGTTTTAGGGCACCTCGGGACTGGTCAGACTCTTTTCCCCACTTCCAGGCAGGGACACAGCAGGTGCCATTTTTCTGATGAGGGGTGCCCAGGAGCCCGGGCTGGCACTACTTTCTGCTGTCAGCGACCGATCAGTGCATCCCGGGCATCAGCAAAAGCAGATGGTGGCCGATAAGCAGGAAGGGAATGCATCTCAGGCTTCTGAGAGGGCAGAGTCCTGCTGTCTGTCAGCTGGATGGCTGCTTCATTTTCAGTCACCTGCCCCCGAGGCCACCAGATTGTCTGGGGTGCCCGAATTCTGATTTGACTTTTGGCAGTCAGCAGGATTTTACTACGGGCTTTGAGCAAATATTAAGTGTCTGCTACCTAACAGGTGCTGGAAGTACTGGGGGTTCAGAATAGGGTTTGGGAAAGAACACAAATGACTTTGGAGGGCTGGGAAGGCCTGAAAGTGGCCTCGGACCTGAGCTGTGGCAGGCGGGGAGGCTTCCTGGCAGGAGAGGAAGGAGGAGTCCGGGGGGCAGCGGCTGCTCAGCCAGTTTGACCATAATATCGAATATCTGAAATGAGGCTGGAACGGGAAATTGGAGCCGGTGTATGGGAGGCCTTAGGAAGGCACAGAAGTCTGAGCAGGTGGGGGGTGGGGAGGGAGGGAGTCGACTCCCACTTCTCAGAGCCTCCCCAGGCCCCTCAGAGCCTCCCCAGGCCCCTCAGAACTTCCCCAGGCCTCATCAGCTTATTTCTCCTGGCAGGGCCCGAATGAGCCCAGACCAAAACCACTTGGTTATTACTGCTTGCCCAGCCCTCTTGCAGTGTGAGTGGTTTTCACCGTATTGGCAGGGAAGGCTTTCTGAAACGGACTATAAGTGATCTTGCTTTCTTCAGTTATATGGTGCTGTGGATGCTGACCTGCCAGATGTGGGCTGCAGGCTGCCCCCTGCCCCCCCCTTGTGCCCTCCCCTCCTGGCCACACAGGCTGCTCTCAGTGGCTGCTTACTGGATTCTTCTCCCCTGCCACTTCAGCCTGAGAGCAGGGGCCCCTCCGGACCTCACCAGGCAATGCGGGCACATTTCTTTTCACTGAGGGAATCGGCAGTTGGAGCACGTCTGATGTCATCTCCCAGGCTTTCGCCCTATTTGTGTCAGAGGCTTTGTTTGCTTTTCTGTGCCCAGGAAGCTTGAATGTTCTAGATTTTTCAGCAGACACGACTGTGCAGTTCTGGAGCAAGAGGTTAGAACCTCCCCAAGCCCTTCACAAATCCGGTTTCCTCCAATGTGGGAGCTTGCTCCGCAGGCCCTCGGATGGGCTTTCTGCAGATTGTCTCATCTGGCAGAGCAGACCTGATTTTAGAGAGCCATGGTAGTTGATAAGTCACCTGTGATGATTCTTTCAAGCGTCCCTGACCCATCCTGTTGGGATGGGTGACCCTTCCGTTATAAATGGTAATTCTCCCTCGCTCTGAATGCACGCACTTGCAGGGCGTCCAGCAGTCCTCTCCTGGGAGCCCACAGTCGGGTTCCAGGCACGTAGTTCAGGGACAGGTTGGTGCCCGCAGTCTGTCCAGCTGGGCAGGACCTGCCCCCTTGTGCCCCACTGGCTCATCATGTCATGAGAATGACCTTAGAGGAGGCTTCAGGAGAACAGTATCCAGGGAGGCGAGTGGGAAATCTGAGTGAATAAATGTTCCTGGTCTGGGCAGCTGCTGGGACTGGCTGAGGGAGCTCTGAGCTCTGGGGGCACAGACTTCTTCCCCCCAAAGCAGGAGGATGTTTGTTGGCTGAACCCCAAACTAAAGGTGCTTGTTTAGTGAACGGCGTTCCCAAGCTAGAGGGCTATTGCTAGATGAAATCATTAGCGCTTTAGGGTTGCCCTACTTCCCCCACTTAATAATGGGCAGCCAGCCCGCATTGCAGTGGCCGGTGACCCGGCCGCCGGCACTTCCTCTTGCCCTCCCCGCCCTCCTTGGCACTCAGCTCCTGTCTTTCTTGGCCTCTTGCTTCCCATGACTGCGCCACCGTGGATGAAAACCTAGGAGGCCGGAGCGCAATTTTCCTCTGAAAAGTTATTCGTCTGCTTCTTGTGCAGGAAGGCTCTTCTTCGCCCAAGCACGGCTTAGAAGCTCTGTCCTTCCACCTGTGAAGGGCTGAGCTCCCTGAACTACCTCAGATTTATTCCCTGTGTCCTTGGGCCTTCCCAGCATCAGCTCCTCACCAGCTGGGCCGCTTTGGCTCCCTGTCTCCGGTGCCCGGCCGTCAGTGGCACCTGAGAGACACTTGTGGAGGAATGGGCTGGAGTGAAAGAGAGGGGCAGGTCTGGGAGGACATCTGCTGAAGCCCTTCCCTCATCTTCCTGCAGGGAAACCCTTCACCAGAGAGCTCTTAGTAAGCTCTGCAAGTGAGGCAGCTCCTGTCTACTTCCAGGGAGGCCCGAGGCAGGGAGGTCCCTTTCTCATTTGGAACCAGCCCAAGGCCACTCCCAGCAGACAGCCTGCTGGCTTGCCTGGAGGCCGAGGGCTGGCCCAGCTGGAACTGGCTTCTGCTCTGCTGGGGGCCAGAAGGAAGCAAACCCTGGCTGGAAATGACCACCGGAGCTGGTGGGAAGGGAGGCAGACAAGCCTCGTGCCTGGGGGTCCCCATGCGCCTTCCCTGTGAGTGAGTTCAGAGGCAATGAAGAAACAGTTCTCTGGAGCCAACAAACGATGGATAAGTTGAACCTGAGGATTGCCAGATTTCAGTTTCCAGGAGGAAGGAAGGAAGGAAGGGCTCCTGGGCCTTTACCGAAAAGAGCAGACGCTTGCAGACAGACGGATGGGGAGAGCCCGGGACCAGCCCTTGGCCAAGGGCCATCTCCTGGCTCCCAGGGGTCCCAGTCAGGGTACGATGTCCCTCTCGGTGCTGTGGGTACCAGCAGCATAGACCCAGGAGCTGGAGGGTGGGACAAGTCCCGGCCGGCTTCTCCCGGCCTTCCGGAGTGCTCCCGGAGTGGAGTGCTCCCAGCCGCCTCTCAGAAGAGATTTCTGAGGAGTTCAGGCCAACTGTGGGCGCCCATGTCCAGGGGGATCAGCCCCTTGCGATGTTGGTTCCATTCAGTTGCACAGATACTGAATGGTGACTCTTGGTTGTGCTTAGGATTCTGTGGACAGTGAGGCTGGGTGCGCCTGTGAGTACTGCCCCGACCCCCCGTGAGCAAATCTCAGGCTTATGAGAGGGGGTCTGCTTTCTCTGTGCACTGGGAGCAAGCCCATTGTGTGTGGACTACCAGTGTGGGTGGCTGCCGGTCAGTCAGTAAGCACTGATTAAGGGCCTACAGTGTGCCAGGTGCAGACAAAAGGCAGCCCCTGCCCTCACTGTCACAGTGCGGGTGACAGTGCCACATGGGGTACTGGGGGTGTTTGGGATAGAGCTGACCAATCAGAGAGGGCCAGCGTGGCGTGGAGGATGACCCAAGCCTGGCCCGAGATCTGGCCCCTGACCGGCATTAGCTGTGGGACCATGGATGGATCCTTTGATTTTTGAGTCTTAGGCAGCTTTCTGAGACTTCCTATCACATCCCAGAGGGACAGTGCCCACGTGGACTCCAGGGGTTCCAGAACTCCTGAAGACCGGCCCTTTAAAAGCCCCGCGTGGCTCAGGCGGCTCCTCCTTGTCTCCTAGGCTCTGGGAAGGGCCCGGCTTTGGGGTTCCCAGATCCCCAACTCGGGGGCTCCCCGGGCCTGGCCACCAATCTCCCCAGCTCAGTGACTGTTAGAGGGACTTGTGCTTTTCTGTCTCATAGTTCTTTCAGAGGAAGAGCATTTCCCCCCAGATCTGCGGGGATCTTTTTCATTTTCATTCTTTGGCTGTAATGTTTTCTCTTTGGAGTCAGACGTGTCTCTGATTAATGGGGATCGGGCCTCAGCGGAGACGCAGGTTCTCTGAGCCAATCACAGACCCTGCAGTGGAAAGGAAAGCTGCCTTCTGGCCCCACCTCTCAAACGGTCGGTCCGTGCTGGAGTCGTTCGCTGCCCACGGCCGGCGGGCTGCCCCCTTGTCCGTCCTCATTCCTGCCAGCAAGAGCCCTCTCTTAGTCCGGGGGGCGTACTGCCTTCTGTCAGTCAGCGTTAAGTGCCAGTTAGGTGCCAGGGCTCAAGGAGATGGGAGGGAAGGGGTGGTGGCTGGGCAAGGCCCCGGCGCCTCGGGCAGCGCAGGGAGGGAGACGCCCTCGCCCGGGCTTGGCTCTGCCTGGCTCTCCCCCCTAGTCTGAGCGTAGGAGTCCCAGAGCCGTTCCTCCCCTTGGCCAAGTAGATGCTGGTGCGCTTTTCCTAGAGCGCTTGCCCGGTGCCCGCGCCTGCTGTGCACAGAAGAAATGCTGCTTGTGGACATGA
This sequence comes from Myrmecobius fasciatus, assembly GCA_023553655.1. Classification (NCBI taxonomy): domain Eukaryota; kingdom Metazoa; phylum Chordata; class Mammalia; order Dasyuromorphia; family Myrmecobiidae; genus Myrmecobius; species Myrmecobius fasciatus. The sequence continues at coordinate 5,957 of JAJPUD010033967.1, forward strand.
GCTTAAGTCAGACGACTCCGACCGTCGGCTCCCCGCAGCCAGAGACCGCTTGTTCTCGGGCGACTTTGCCACTGGACCTCAGCAGTACCCGAGGGCGAATCCTGACTAAGGCACCTGCCGGGGAACCTGGGCAACTCACGTCGGTCGAGTCAAGTCAGCAAGCACTTATTGAGCACCTACTGTGTATTTGTTTAAAACGGGGCCTTCTGTGTCTGCTTAGTAACTTTCTGTCGATTTACATTGTCATCTCCCACGAAGTCATTTCTCATGGAGTGAAGAAGGGGTTAATAAGGGCAGTGAGACTCGGGACAGGAAGGTGCTCCAAGAGGAAGGGGGCCTGCTCCAGTCTCCCATTGCCGCCTCTCCGCGCTCGGGTGCCCAGGAGAGCAAAGCCAGGCAAGGAGGAGCCTCCCGTGGACAGCCTCCGGCTGAAACATCTCTCACAAAGATCACGAATGCGAGTCTTAGAAGGCCTCAGTTACCCTCGAGTCCAGCTCACGGACAGAGCAATCAGGACCACAGCCTCGCTGACATGTGTCCGTCAGGTCACTGAGCACGATGAAGCACCTGCTGTATACCGAGCAGTGGGCCAGGCTCTGGAGGTGCAGAGGGAAGCCAGACCCGCTTTGCAGGAGCTCGTGTTCTACTGTGAGGGGGAAACAAAAGGTCAGCTATGGACAAAAATGCAGAAGTCGGGGTAAAGGAGAGGTGACCTCTGGGGGAAGGCACTGCCCGCTTGAGGGGGCCAGGAAGAGGCCGGAAGCCACAGTGAGGAAGGAGAGCCCCCAGAGGGTGAGAGTCAGGAGGGACTGGGAGACCAGCTGTGGTGGTCCTGGAGGGCCAGGAGGACCAGGACCCCGGCTGGGCACTGCAGGGCCTTGGAGGCAAGCAGAGGGACGTGGTGTGGCCACAGGGCTCCCAGTACCCACGCCGCTCTGATCTAAGGCCTTCTCTCTGTGGAAGCTCTGGTGGGCCTGCTGAGAACTCCAGCCAAGATGCAAACTCTGGGCCCTGGCTTCAGGAAGCTTCCACTCCAGGGAGCGTTGACCCTGAAATGGGGGCTGGCAGTGCCCTGGGAAAGGGCCCGGAGGGCAGACCCAGCCAGGGGGCAGAAGCTCCCTAACTCTCAGCGCTGTCCGAGCATTGAGGCAGAGAGGAAGGCCTCCAGGCAGGGTGGGAAGGGCGTCCCTGTCACCTAAGATTGGTTCTTGCCCTCTCCTGAGACCAAAAATTAGAATTCAAGTTAGAGAGTCATCGTACAAAGGGAGCTCAAGGGCACCCTTAGAGCCGGGGGACATCAGGGAAGCTGCATGGAAGGGGAGGGTACCCAGCTGGGAAGGGGCAGGTCCTGAGCCTGAGGAGAGGGAGGGGAGGCAGGAGCGGGGAGGGAAAGCTAGCGTACTGGGGTGACAAGAGCAACGGGAGGTGGGGGGCCTCCACGGCCAGGACCAGAACTGCTCTGTGATTCGGAGCGAGAGAGCAGGGTACCGAGCAGGGGTGTCCCCGTGGTGGGGCTGTGGGAGTGGGGGCAAAAGCTGCAAGACCCCCCAGGGAAGAGCAGGGCCGTTAGGCTGAGGGTAATGCTTGCTGATTGGCACTCCCTCCTTGGTGCTTGACTTGGAGGTCCCTGCCTCTCTCCCCAGGCCTTGAAAGACAGGGCCCTTACGCTTCTATCACCTGAACGTTGGGCCGAAGGTGGCACTGGCTCCGGTGAGCGGCCGCCGGCCCTCTGGGCCCTCTGCCCCTCTTCAGGCTTCTCCTGCCATGGTCCCTGCCTCCGGGCTGCTCTGGGAGAATCAGGCCCCACGCAGTCAGCTGCTCTTCTAAAGAGGTTTTAGCCAAGAATGTTCTTGCTTTGCCTGCCTGCCTTGTAGTACCTCTCCTCCCCCTCCAAGAGGAAAAGAAAAGGAGGAGGATGGGAAAAAGTCAGCAAAGCTGGGCAATATCTCGGGATAGTGTGGAGACCCACCCCCTGCCCCCGCTCGTGGAGGTCTCCTTTCTGCAAGAGCAGGGGGGCCATGGGGCGGGACACGTTGTCTTTGGGCCATGCTGGTTCTCTGTAATTGTGCTTGCAGTTGTTTCACCGTTGTTCAATCGTGTCCAACTCGTTCTGCCCTCATTTGGGGTTTCTTGGCAAAGACACTGGGCTGATTCTACAGAGGAGGAAACCGAGGCAGACAGGGAGAAGTGACTTGCCCAGGATCTCAGGAAGTGTTTTTGAGCCCGTCCTGCTGATCCCCCTCCCCCCCCAGCTGCCCTCATTATTGGCAGTCACTGGGCATTGTTTTCCTGGCTTTGCTGACTTCCCATTCGTGGCTCCCTGGAGCCCGGGCTGCCAGTGGGCTTCCCAGCATGGCTTTTGTTTCTGCTCCTTGCGCCTACAAAAAGTGCTGAGGCGGCTTTGGGTGGAAGTGGCGCGTTCTCCTTCCCAGTCATCTTGCCAACTGCCCCTTCTGCCTCCTTGTGCTGCTCCCCACCATTCTCCCTGGCTGCCCCCCTCAGCCCCAACCACTGGCCTTCCAGTTACCCCACAAAGAGTCCACCCTGTCAGGAAGCCTCCCCAGCCCCTCATAAGTCCAGCGCTTTCTCTCCGTTTTATCCCGCCTCCAACTTGGCTGTTGTCTCCCCCATTGGGCAGCGAGGGTCTGCTCGGGGAGTCTCTGTTATCTTTATTTGTACCAGCAGCACTTTGAGCTCAGCCCTGGCTCCTGTTACATATTTATTGACTGATGCAATGATCTCCCTGCAGTCGGAGCCTAATGGGGCGTCTCTGGGGTCTGGATGTTGCAGTGTTGCAGTCACTTGGGTGCAGGTTGCTGTCCAGGCTGGTGGTGCTGATTCAGCTCCATCTGCAGCCCGGGTGCCCACCCACCACAGCTCGCCCACCAGTCAGCAAAGGGCCCCCCCCCCCCCCCGCTTTCTGCTGGCATTTCTCTTCTCCTTTGTGGTTCCCAGCTGGCTTGAGGTTGTGCATAGTTTGCATTTCTCCTTCTGGGAGCTGTTTGTTCCTGGGAAATGACTCTGTGTCCCGGAGGTGTTTACATATCTTGGATACCAACAGCTTATCTGAGGACTTTGAGACCGAGTTGGGTTTTTTTTTTTTTTACTTTTCAGCCACCTCCCTTAAGCCTAGACGGATTAATGTTGTTTGTGCAGAAGTTTTTCCTAGCTCCTTATCCATGTTATCTTCTATAATTATCTCTTGCCCTTCTTTGGTTAAGAACGCTCCTCCCCCATAGCTGTGAGGAATCTGTGGTCTTCCTCTTTCCAACTTCCTAATGATATGATCTCTTAATATCTATTTTGGATTTATGGCGAGCCATGGCAGAAGATGCTGCTTAGGCCTGAATTTCTGCCTGCCTGCTTTCTAGTTTTCCCATCATTAAAAAAAATCAAGTAAAATTGGGAGTTTTTTCCGAAGGAATTTGATTTTGAGCTTATTGAGTCCTCTTGTGATTTTTCTTTGTCTAGTGAGTTCTTTTGATCCACTCTATTTTTCACCCAATCCCAAATACTAACTGCCTTTTTGTTGCTGCAAATAGTCACTTGAAAAATGAGAAGTGAAGCTGTTTCTTCTTTGCTTACACTGCTGTTGCCTGGATCCCAAGTTGGGGGGGGATTTCCCAGATTGCCTTGCTCAGGCTTCGCCGGGAATTGCTTTGTGATAGTTATTTCCAACCTCTCCTTTGCTGGATTGGAAAAAGTCTCAAGTAGGGTCACTGACCTCTGGTTTATTTATTTATTTATTTTTTATTTATTAAAGCTTTTTATTTGTATAACATATGTATGGGTAGTTCCCCAACATTGATCTTTACAAAGCTTTCCATTACAAATTTTACCCCCAATCCCCTCCCCTCCCCTAGATGGCAGGAAGTCTACTACATGTTAATAATGTTGAAATACTTGATAAGTTGTGCAAGAAAAATCCTATCTACAAGAAAAAAAAAAAAAAGAATCAGAGAAAGGCAACACAATGCAAGCAAATGTCAATAGAGATCATGGAAATGTTACATTGTGGTCCATATTTCATTTCCTTCTCTCTGGGTATATATGGTTTTCTTCAGTGAACAATTGGAACTGGTTTGAGACAATTCTTTGTTGCAGAGAGCCATGTCCATCAGAATTGATGTAATACTGTTGTTGCTGTGTATGATGATCTCCTGATTCTGCTCATCTCACTCAGCATCAGTTCATGCAAGTGTCTCCAGGCCTCTCTGAAATCGTCCTGCTAGTCTTTTCTTACAGAGCAATAATATTCCATAACATTCATATACCATAATTTATTCAGCCACTCTCCAATAGATGGGCATCCCTTCAGTTTCCAGTTTCTAGCCCCTACAAAAAGGGCTGCCACAAACATTCTTGCACAGGTGGGTCCCTTTCCCTCCTCTAAGATCTCTTTGGGATATAGGCCCAGTAAAAGCACTGCTGGGTCAAAGGGTATGCACAGCTTGACAACTTTTTGAGCATAGCTCCAAATTGCTCTCCAGAATGGTTGGATCCGTTCACAGTTCCACCAACAATGTATTAGTGTCCCAGCCCTCCCACATCCCCTCCAACATTCATCATTATCTTTTCCTGTCATTTTAGCCAATCTGACAGGTGTGTAGTGGTACCTCAGAGTTGTCTTCATTTGCATTTCTCTGATCAATAGTGATTTGGAGCAACTTTTCATATGACTAGAGATGGTTTTAATTTCATCATCTGAAAATTGTCTGTTCATATCCCTTGACCACTTATCTATTGAAGAGTGGCTTGAATTCTTATATATATGAGACAGTTCTCTATGTATTTTAGAAATGAGGCCTTTATCAGAACCATTAAATGTAAAGATGATTTCCCAATTTGATGCTTCCCTCCTAATCTTATCTGCATTTGTTTTGTTTGTACAGAAACTTTTTAACTTAATATAATCAAAATTATCCATCTGGTGTTCAATTAGGAGTTCCAGGTCTTCTTTGGACATAAATTTATTCCATCTCCACAGGTGTGAGAGATAAACTATATTACTTTCCTCTAACTTGCTTACAAAGTCCCTCTTTATATCTAGATCATGAACCCGTTTAGATCTTATCTTGGTATGTGGTGTTAGGTATGGGTCAAGCCCTAATTTCTTCCACACTAGTTT
>JAJPUD010033968.1:0-11083 GCA_023553655.1 Myrmecobius fasciatus
GTCTTAGTGAGTCATTCACTTGCATTTGTTCAATTCTTATTTTTAAAGTGTTGTTTTCTTCAGTTACCTTTTTAAGCTCCTTTTGTAACTGGCCAATTTGTTCATTGCACTCTTTTTCCACTTCACTAATTTCATTTTTCAATAAATTGGTGTCTTTTTCATATCTCTTTTGCAGGGCATCATATCCTTCTTGCACTGATCTCAGTTCATTACCCCATTTATCATCCAGCTCTCTTTTGAGATTCTTTATGCAATCTTCCAGGAAGGCCTTGTGGAAGGGGGACCAGGTTCTATCTCCCTTGATGGCTTCTTCTGGAGTTGCTTTGTCTATAGGAACCTCAGGATCTGGCGTTTGCCCTTCTTTCTCTCGATAGAAGCTGTCTATGGTGAGGGCTCTCTTCTGCTTCTTACTCAGTTTTTAGAAAGCTTGGGGTCTGTTTAAAGCTAGAGAAGCCGAAGCTTTGGTATCTTTCCCTGGGACAATTCTGCTAATTAACTTGCGGTGCTGGGCCGGTGAGGCTAGGACTTTGCTCAATTTACTACTTAAAAAAGGCAAATCTGCCAAAACCCCTACCCCCAATAAGGGCAGAATGTCCCGAGTGCCTCAGATACACTCCCTGGGTGTTTGGAGTTTCTGCCACGCTGAGCTGAGTCCCACCCAGTTCTTTGCCCTCTGTTCCTGAGCTGCCCTCTGTTAAGGAGTTGCACCAAGCAAACTGCTTACCCCGCTGCCCGACTGAAACAGACCTGCTATGAAGTTCTTCAGAGGTAACTGCAAGCAGTGTTTTGTAGTCCAAATATTTCTGGCTTCGTTGACTTAAAGATCAGTTCAGAGGCTTATTTTATTGTTGATTTGAGAGAAGGTCAGAGGAGGACACAGAGAGTCATGTCTTCATTCTACCATCTTGCCAGAACTCTCCTCGAGAGGTTTTGTTTGTTTGTTTGTTTGTTTGTTTTTAAGGATAGAGGAAATTTGAGTGTATTTGTGGGAAAGTAAAAAAGGAGAAAAAAGATAAGGAGAAATTGGAAATTAAAAGATAGAAGTGTTGTGGTGGTAATGCTGACTGAATTAGACAAAAATGGAATCAAAGGTAAATGAATAATAATGGTTTTGGCAAAGTGAATGGTCATTTCTTCATGAGACCAGTAGAGAAACAAAGAATGTAAGGTTGTTTTAAGAGTTTTGGGGATAGAGCGATGATGTTATTGATAATTTTTCTCTATTTTCTTAGTAAAGTACAAGTTGAAGTTCTCCGTGTGAGAGTGTGATCTTTTATACTTCAAGAGAAAAAAAAAAGGATGTTTGAAATAGTCACTTTTAAATGTGAGAATGTTCATAGAGACTGTAGCAGAGCATTCTGAGCTCATAGTGATCTGATTAATCACAATTGGGCATACTGTAAGTCAAAGTGATGTCATTTTGGTCCTCTGAGAATGAAGGACAACCACCAACCAAATATGTATATATATTTAAAACAAATGGCAAGATTTTTAAAGTAAAAGTTAACTGTGAAAAGGCATTTGTAATGTAATAAGAGGAATTTGAGAGTAGAGATAAAAGTAATGTTAAATTGGTTGGTTAAAGTGTCAAGATGGTAAAATAAGGAAAGTAAAGTTAGGTTAGGAGTGATAGCTTGGATGAGTGCTGGGGTAGAGGTACTAGAGGACAAAGTAAAAATGAAGAATAGGCATGAGAACAGTGAATCTTTTAAATAATAGAAGATTATTAAGAAAAATCAGAATTCTCAGTCATTGAACACTTATGGGTTATGATCAAGATTCTACGCACTGTTGTCCCTTTTTAAGTAATAAAGGGTAGGTAATTGAAGTTGAAAAGATTTAGAAAATTCTATATCAAGACTTTTTTTTTAAATATTATTTTATTTAAATTTTTCTCCTTTCCCACAAGATAGCAAGCAAATTGATCAATATTATATTCCATTACATCCATATAACATTATTTATTCAACCATTTCCCAAGTGATGGAGATCTACTCAATTTTTAATTCCTTGTCACTACAAAAAGGGCTACTACAAACATTTTTGAACATGTGGATCATTTTTCCTCTTTTATGATGTCTTTAGGATACAGATCCAGTAGAGAATTTTAAAGGAGGGGTGAAGCCAAATGGCAGAGTAAAGGCACGACTCTCTGTGTCCTCCTCTGACCTTCTCTCAAACCAACAGCAGATTAAGCATCTGAACTGATTTTTAAGTCAAAGAACCCACAAATATTTGGACTACAAAATATTCCTTGCAGAAGGCACCTTGGAAAAGCTCCAGAGCAGGTCTGTTTCAGTCAGGTAGGGGGTCAGGCAGTTCGCTGAGTTCAGGCTCAGCTTTGGGAGAGACAGGGCAGGAAGCTGGGCAGGACTCAGCATGGCAGATTCTAAACAACTGGGGAGTCTATCTGAGGCTCTCAGGATACTCTGCCCTGATTGCAGGCAGGTGCTCTGGCAGAACAGCCTTTTGTATAAGGTAGATTGTAACCCATTGAAATCGGTCCTAGCCAGAAGAGCCCAACACCGGAAGTTAATTAGCCAAATTGCCCCAGGGCAAATAACCACAGTCGCCACTTCTCTGCTTTAAACAGAACTCAAAGCATTAAAAAATGAATAAGAAGACTTCCAGGGGTGGAGCCAAGATGGCAGAGATCAGACAGGAGTCTCTGTAACCTCCTCTAACCTTCCCTCAAACCAACAACATATGAAGCCTCTAGACTGATTCTGAAGCAAAAAAAATCCACAATATCTGGAGAACAACACTATTCTAGAAGAGACTCTGGAAGAACTTCAAAACAGGTCTGTTTTGATTGGGCAGGGGGATGGTCTGCTGAACCCAGACTATAGCACAGGGAGACCGGGGCAGGGAGCTGGAGCAGGGAACTGGAATAGGAGTCAGAGCTTTGTGCTTTTCACACTCCTGGGAGTCTACTGTGGGCTTCTTGGGCCAGTCTGTCCTAATTGGAAGCAGGTGGTTTGGAAAATCTGCCTTTTGTGGGGGTTAGATTGTGAACCACTGAACCCCTGAGGAGCATGGGACCTAGCTGCCATTACACAGCACACTAAAGCATTCAATCAATCAGCAGAACTGATCAGCACCTGAAAAAATTCAATCAGTAGAACTGCCCAGCACCTGAAATAACTCAATCAGCAGAACTGCCCTAGGGCAAATTAAAGCAGCTGTCCCTCCTTTGCCTTGAACAGACCTCACACCGTTAAAAAAAAAAAATGAATAAAAAAACCAAAAAGAGCTCTCATCATAGACAGCTTTTATGGAGAGAGGAAAGAACAGACCTCAAATCCTGAGGTCCCTAAAGGTAAAGCAATTCCAGAAAAAGCCACAAAGAGAGACATAAACTGGATTCCATGCCACAAGGTTTTCTTTGAAGATTGCATAAAGATGATTAAAAGAGAGTTAGAAGAAACATGTGGGAATGAAATGAGAAAAATTGCAAAATAAAATGGAAAAAATGGAAAAAGAATGCAACGAACAAAAAAAATGTAATTGGTCTATTGCAAAAGGAACTAAAAACAGTAACTGAAGAAAATAAGACATTAAAAATTAGAATCGAACAAATGGAAGTGAATGACTCATCAAGACTTCAAGAATCAGTCAAACAAAAACAAAAAAAATGAAAAGATAGAAAAAAAAAACATGAAATATCTCCTAGGAAAAACAACTGACCTGGAAAATAGATCTAGGAGAGACAATCTAAGGATGATAGGGCTTCCTGAAAGCCATGATGAAAAGAGAAACCTGGACAACCATCTTCCAGGAAATCATAAAAGAAAACTGCCCTGATATTTTAGAATCAGAAAACAAAATGCTTATTGAAACAATCCACGATCACCTCCTGAAAGAAACCCAAAAATTAAATCCCCCAGGAATATCATGGCTAAATTCCAGAACTATCATACCAAGGAAAAGATATTGTGAGAAGCCAGAAAGAAACAATTTAAATACCAAGGAGCCACAATTAGGATCACCCAGGATCTAGAAGCTTCTGCTTTGAAGAATCGAAGGGCCTGGAATCAGATATTCTGAAGGGCAAAGGAACTTGGATTACAGCCAAGAATAAGTTATCCAGCTAAAATGAGCATTATCTTCCAGGGAAGAAGATGGTCATTCAATGATGTAGGAGAATTTCACTTATTTCTAATGAAAAGACCAGAACTGAACAAAAAATTTGATCTACAAACACAGAACCCAAGAGAAACATAAAAAGGTAACAAGAAAAAAAAAAACTCTTGAAAACTATATTTATGTTATGGATACTTATAGAATGAGGGTTGATTTTATGATGTTATTATTATTATTTCATTATGATTATTATGATACAATTGATAAATGGTCAAAAGATATGAACAGACAATTTTCAGATGAAGAAATTGAAACTATTTCTAGTCACATGAAAAGGTGCTCCAAGTCACTATTGATCAAAGAAATGCAAATTAAGACAACTCTGAGATACCACTACACACCTGTCAGATTGGCTAAAATGACAGGAAAAGATAATGATGAGTGTTGGAGGGGATGTGGGAAAACTGAGACACTGATACATTGTTGGTGGAACTGTGAATGGATCCAACCATTCTGGAGAGCAATCTGGAACTATGCTCAAAAAGTTATCAAACTGTGCATACCCTTTTACCCAGCAGTATTTCTACTGGGCTTATATCCCAAAGAGATTTTAAATGAGGGCAAGGGACCCACATGTGCAAAACTGTTTGTGGCAGCCCTTTTTGTAGTGGCAATAAGCTGGAAACTGAAAGGATGCCCATCAATTGGAGAATGGCTGAATAAATTATGGCATATGGATATTATGGAATATTATTGTTCTATAAGAATTGACCAGAAGGATGATTTCAGAGAGGCCTGGAAAGACTTGCATGAACTGATGCTGAGTGAAATCAGTAGAACCAGGAGAACATTACATACAGCAACAAGACTATACTACGATCAATTCTGATAGACATGGTTCTCTCTCTTTTTTTTAATACTTTTTATTTGCAAAACATATGTATGGGTAATTCTTCAACATTAACCCTTACAAAGCTTTCTGTTACAAATTTTCCCCCCTACTCCCCACCCCTCCCCTAGATGGCAGGATATCCACTACATGTTAATTATGTTAAAATACTTTACAAATTGAATATATGTATACATATTTCCACACTTATTGTTGTGCAAGAAAAATCATATCTACAAGAATGAAAAAACAGAGAAAGGAAATACAATGCAAGCAAACATCAATAGAGAGCATGAAAATGATATGTTGTGGTCCACATTTCACATCCATCTCTCTGGGTGTATATGGCTTTCTTCACTGAACAATTGGAACTGGTTTGAAGCATTTCATTGTTGAGGAGAGCCATGTCCATCAGAATTGATCATCATATAGTATTGTTGTTGTCATGAATAATGATCTCCTGATTCTGCTCACTTCACTGAGCATCAGTTCATGCAAGTCTCTCCAGGCCTCTCTGAAATCGTCCTGCTGGTCGTTTCTTACAGAGCAATAATATTTCATAACATTCATATACCATAATTTATTCAGTCATTCTCCAATTGATGGGCATCCATTCAGTTTCCAGTTTCTAGCCACTACAAAAAGAGCTGCCACAAACATTCTTGCATATGTGGGGCCCTTTCCTTCTTTTATGATTTCTTTGGGATATAAGCCTAATAGAAACACTGCTGGGTCAAAGGGTATGCACAGTTTGATAACTTTTTGAGCATAGCTCCAAATTGCTCTCCAGAATGGCTGGATTCGTTTACAGTTCCACCAACAATGCATCAGTGTCCCAGCCTTCTCACATCCCGTCCAACACCTGTCATTATCTTTTCCTGTCATTTTAGCCAATCTGACAGGTGTGTAGTGGTATCTCAGAGTTGTCTTAATTTGCATTTCTCTGATCAATAGTGATTTGGAGCAACTTTTCATATGACTATAAATAGTTTTAATTTCATCATCTGAAAATGGACATGGTTCTCTTCAACAATGATGTGAATCAAACCAGTTCCTATTGTTCAGCGATGAAGATAGTCATATGCATGCAGAGAGAGGCCTGTGAGAACTGAGTGTGGACCACAACACAGCATTTCAACACTTTCTGTGAATATTTCCTTGGATTTTGTTTTCCTTCTTTGTTTTTTTTCCTCTCTTTCTAGATCTGATGTTTCTTGTGCAGTAAGATAATTGTATATATATATATATATATATATACATATATTGGATTTGTCATGCAATTTAACATATTTAGCATGTATTAGATTACCTGTCATCTAATGGTGGGGAGTGAGGGCAGGAGGAGAAAAGCTTGAAACAAGAAAAAAAAAGTTTTGCAATGTAGAAAAATCACTCATGTGTACTGTAAATAAAAAGCTTTTAATAAAAAAAATGAGTAAGAAACAGAAAAGAGAGCTCACCATAGACAACTTTTATGGACAGAAAGAAGGGCAGACCCTAGATCCTGAGGTTCCTAAAGCAGCTTCAGAGGAAGTCACAAAGGCGGACATGAGCTGGTCCCCCCTTTCACAAGGCTTTCCTGGAAGACTGCATAAAGAATCTCAAAAGAGTGTTAGATGAAAAATGGGGAAATGAATTGAGATCAGTGCAAGAAGGATATATTGCCCTCAAAAAGAGAGATGATAAAGACACCAATTTACTGAAAAACAAAATTGGTGAACTGGAAAATGTCTTCAATGAACAAATTGGCCAGTTACAAAAGGAGCTAAAAAAAGTAACTGAAGAAAATAATACATGAATAATTAGAATTGCACAAATGGAAGTGAATGACTCAATAATACTTCAAGAATCAGTCAAACAAAAACAAAAAAATGAAAAAACAGAAGAAAATACAAAATATTTCCTAGTAAAACAACTGACTTGGAAAATGATCTAGGAGAGACAATCTTAGGATTATTGAACTTCCTGAAAGCCATGATGAAAAAAAGAATCTAAACAGTTCACCAATCACCTCCTGAAAGAGACCCCAAAATTAAAACCCCAAGGAATATAGTGGCCAAATTTCAGGACTATTGCACCAAGGAAAAGATATTGCTAGCAGCTAGAAAGAAACAATTCAAATACCAAGGAACTGTAATTAGAATCACACAAGATCTGCCAGCCTTCACATTGAAGGATTGAAGGGCCTGGAACGAGATATTCCTAAAGGCAAAGGAACTTGGATTACAGCCAAGAATAACCTATCCAGCTAGAATGAGCATTATCTTCCAGGGAAGAAGATGGTCATTCAATGATACAGGAGAATCACACCTATTTCTAAGGAAACACCAGATCTGAACAAAAAATTTGACCTCCAAACACAGAACTCAAGAGAAGCATAAAAAGGTAAAAAGGAAAGAACTCTTGAGAACTATGTTTGTACTATGGGTATACTTAAAAAATGGGGGTATAATTTGATATTACTTTGATAATATGAAAAAGAAACTATATTCTGGGAAATAGAGGGAAAAGATGGTAAGATAAAGTTAAAAAAAAGGAGGTAAAAATAAGGGAAAATTTCATGAATAGGAAAAGAAAACCTAATATAATTCAGAGAAAGAAGGGAGGGAGATGAGCATTGGGTAAATCTTACTCTCATCACATAGGGCTTTAAAAGAGTATATCAGTCACATTTGGTTTCAGAGAGAAACTTGTCCTTCCTTATAGGGAAGTGGGAAGGAAAGGAGGAAAAGAAAGGGAAAGACTAATCAAAGGGAAAAAGAGAAAAATCAGGGAAAAGGAGAAAAAAGGGGGAGGGGCTCTAAAGGGAGAAGGACTGTTTGGCGGAGGTGGTCATCAAAAGCAAAATACTGAGGAGGGGGGAAGGGAGAAAGGGGAAAGGGGAGAGAAAAACATAATTTGGATAAATAAGATGGCAGGAAATACAGAATTAGTTATTTTAACTGTGAATGTGAATGGGATGAACTCTCCCATAAAGCAGAAGCAGATAGCAGACTGGATTAAAAACCAGAATCCAACAGTATGTTGTTTACGAGACACAAATCTAAAGCATAGTGACACATACAGGGTGAAGATAAAAGGCTGGAGCAGAATCTATTATGCTTCAGGTGAACAAAAAAAAGCAGGGGTAGCAATCCTGATCTCAGATCAAGTAAAAGCAAAGCTAGATCTAATCAAAAGAGATAAGGAAGGAAACTCCATTTTATTAAAGGGTACCATAGATAACATAGCCATATCAATACTGAATATATATATATGCACCAAGTGGTAGAGCACCCAAATTCCTAGAGGAGAAATTAAGAGAGATGCAAGAAGAAATAGACAGCAAAACTATACTAGTGGGAGATCTCAACCTTGCTCTCTCAAAATTAGATAAATCAAACCACAAAATAAATAAGAAAGAAATTAGGCAGGTAAATAAATTGTTAGAAAAGTTAGCTATGATAGATCTTTGGAGAAAATTGAATGGAGACAGTAGGGAGTTTACTTTTTTCTCTGCAGTTCATGGAACTTATACAAAAATTGACCATGTGTTAGGGCATAAAAACCTCAAAATCAAATGCAGAAAGGCAGAAATAGTAAATGCATCTTTTTCAGATCATGATGCAATAAAAATCACATGCAATATAAGACCAGGAGAAAATAGACCAAAAATTAATTGGAAATTAAATAATCTAGTCCCAAAGAATGAATGGGTGAAAGAGCAAAACATAGACACAATCAATAATTTCATCCAGGAGAATGACAATAATGATACAACATAACAAAATTTGTGGGTTACAGCCAAAGCGGTCATAAGTGGTAATTTTATATCTCTAGATGCTAACTTGCATAAAATAGAGAAAGAGAAGATCAATGAATTGGGCTTACCGTTTAAAAAGCTAGAAAAAGAGCAAATTAAAAACCCTCAATTAAATGCCAAATTGGAAATTCTGAAAATAAAAGAGGAGATTAATAAAATTGAAAATAAGAAAACTATTAAATTAATAAATAAAACTAAGAGTTGGTTTTATGAAAAAAAAAAACAACAAAATAGATAAGCCTTTAGTTAATTTGATTAGAAAAAGGAAAGAGGAAAATCAAATTGTTAGTCTCAAAAATGATAAGGGAGAATTTTCCTCCAATGAAGAGGAAATTAGAGTAATAATTAGGAGTTACTTTGCCCAACTTTATGCCAATAAATTTGATAACCTAAATGAAATGGAGGAATATCTACAAAAATATAGATTGTCCAGGTTAACAGAAGAGGAAATAAGTTATTTAAATAGCCCCATTTTAGAAAAAGAAATAGAACAAGCTATTAACCAACTCCCTAAGAAAAAATCTCCAGGGCCAGATGAATTTACATGTGAATTCTACCAAACATTCAAAAAACAATTAATTCCAATACTATATAAACTATTTGAAAGAACAGGGAAAGAAGGTGTACTACGAAATTCCTTCTATGATACAGATATGGTGCTGATAGCTAAACCAGGTAGGGTGAAAACAGAGAAAGAAAATTATAAACCAATTTCCCTAATGAATATTGATGCAAAAATTTTAAATAAGATATTAGTAATGAGAGTAAGATTTATACAAGGAATGCAGGGCTGATTCAACATTAGGAAAACTATCAGTATAATCAATTCTATTAATAACCAAACTAACAAAAACCATATGATTATCTCAGTAGATGCAGAAAAAGCATTTGATAAAATCCAATACCCATTCCTTTTAAAAAACACTAGAGAATATAGAAATAAATGGGCTTTTCCTTAAAATGATTAGTAGCTCGTACTTAAAACCATCACCAAGCATCATATGTAATGGAGACAAAGTAGAACCATTCCCAATGAGATCAGGAGTGAAACAAGGCTGCCTACTGTCACCATTACTATTTAATATTGTATTAGAAATGTTAGCTTTGGCAGTAAGAGAAGAAAAAGAGATTAAAGGAATTAGAGTAGGTAATGAGGAAACCAAATTATCACTCTTTGCAGATGACATGATGTTAGAGAATGCTAGAGATTCAACTAAAAAACTACTAGAAACAATTCACAACTTTAGCAAAGTTACAGGATACAAAATAAATCCACATAAATCATCAGCACTTGTATATATTACCAACAAAGTTCAGCAGGAAGAGATACAAAAAGAAATTCCATTCAAATAACTGTTGATAGTATAAAATATTTGGGAATGTATCTGCCAAGAAAAAGTCAGGAACTATATGAACTAAACTACAAAACACTTTCCACACAAATAAAACCAGACCTAGTCAATTGGAAAAACATCAAGTGTTCATGGGTAGGCCCGAGTGAATATAATAAAAATGACAATACTACCTAAACTAATTTACTTATTTAGTGTGATACCAATCAAACTCCCAAGAAATTATTTTACAGATCTAGAAAAAAAAAGTAGCAAAGTTCATTTGGAAGAACAAAAGGTCAAGAATTTCAAGGGAATTAATGAAAAAAAAGGCTGATGAAGGTGCCTTGCTGTACCAGATCTAAAACTATATTATAAAGCAGCAGTCATCAAAACCATTTGGTACTGGCTAAGAAATAGAGTAGTCGATCAGTGGCATATGATAGGATCACAGGACAAACTAGACAATAACTATAGCAATCTAGTGTTTGATAAACCCAAAGACCCCAGCTTTTGGGATAAATACTCACTATTCAACAAAAACTGCTGGGAAAATTGGAAACTAGTGTGGAAGAAATTAGGGCTTGACCCATATCTAACACCACATACCAAGATAAGATCTAAATGGGTTTATGATTTAGATTTAAAGAGTGATATTATAAGCAAATTAGAGGAACATAGGATAGTTTACCTCTCATACTTGTGGAGAAGGAAGGAATTTGTGCCCAAAGAAGAAATAGAACTCTAAATTGAACACCAGATAGATAATTTTTATTATATGAAGTTAAAAAGTTTTTACAAACAAAGCGAATGCAGACAAGATTAGGAGGGAAGTAATAAACTGGGAAATCATTTTTACATTTAAGGGTTCTGATAAAGGCCTCATTTCTAAAATATATAGAGAATTGTCTCATATTTATAAGAATTCAAGCCACTCTCCAATAGATAAATGGTCAAAGGATATGAACAATTTTCAGA